>CAJVGC010000582.1:8849033-8978815 GCA_910822075.1 Senecio squalidus
ATCTCTTTTGTTGCATGAAGTTAACTCTAAAACTTCTGTTGCAAATCCTCAAAGCCGTTGACACTTGCCGGCTGGAGGCTATCAACCACAATCTGGCTGCTCCTATCAAGGTTTGTACGAACATGTGGCACCATACCGGCATGGACCATTGTTCTACCCGCCGCTCCGGCAAAGATGCTGAGATGATCATCAGGTCTTGTCCCATCGTACATCTTCACGTTTGATGGCATCTTGATCTTAGGAGGAAATTTGAATTCCGCGATTCGTTTCACAAACTTGGCCTCCCTCTGCCGATGGTAAGGCCTGGCCAAGTCTTCGGCTTCATACTGTTCGGCCAACGTTCGGGTATACTCCGGAGGCAAGGCCCAAGAATTAGGGTTATACTCTGAGGAAACTGGATGCCCTGCTAGAAAAGGTGGCATTGTGGTTCCTTGCGTGTATCGTGATGCCAAAACATCCGGAGGCAGATCAAAGAAAACTCTTGGAGGTGGTAGCGCGGACTGTTGGGGCATATAACCTGCTTGTGACGGAGGGAGCAAGATGCCTCCTCTCTGGCTCAATCCTGTGCCAGGCGTTTGGGTAAAAACTACAGGATCTGTTCTTCCGAAGAGATTTCGCCCCTGCAACGGACTCACCTGTTCTTCCCTTCGTCCCATTTGACCCATTCTTCTCGGAGATGGGGTGGTCGATCCGTTAGTCGCGCTGGTTTCGTTAACATCTCCGTATGAGAGCTCGATATCTACCCCTCGTTGTCTCTCCCTTTGAACATAGGTGTTCATCAGCCCTCGTAGGCGTCCAAAGTTATTGATAACAAACTCCGGTGTAATTTCATTATTGTCACCCTGAGGGGCTATTGCCTGCCTCGTGGTGTTCAGTAAGGGTGGTGACGGAGGTGGCATCGATTGGTGTAGTAATGGTTGGTATGGTATCGACGTGATTGACTGATGTGGTTGAGATCGGGGTGGCTCTACAACGTTGGTTGATGGCTGAACAGTGGGCACAAGGGTGGATATCCCTGAGGATAGGGGGTATCCATGTGTCTATGTTCTCGCTCCAACTGTCGTTAAATAAAGCGTCCCACGGATGGCGCCAAATGTTGAAGTAAAAATCCTCGGGGACTTGTACCACGAACAATCTTCGAAAGATATCTTCTAATTAGAAACCTGTCACACGAAACAAACGCCTAAAGCTTATCGGGGGGGTGTCCCCGATAAGGCTCGGGCGTGAGAGTAAGTATTCATGATGAGAATTTAGGGTTTAAAGGTTGTAAGTAGTTAATGTCTTTAAGAAGATGAAGGAATAATCAAGAACATTAAAGGAGAATGTTCTTGATTTAGTGTGTGTAAGGTTCAGATCCCTTTTCCTAGAATGGGTCTGAACCTATTTATACTACCTGGTGCTTCGGTCCATTATCCCTTGGATAATGGATTGTTCCTTCTTTCGGCGCATTATATTATCTTCCTTGATGAATCCGGTCCATAGGCAGTGCCATCGGCACCTCCTTAATACCCAGCAGGCGATTGGTAAACCTCCAGTACCTTTTCTGCTGTACCACGTGGTACAGTCCTTTCAGCCGTCTGTCAAGTACTTTATGTCAGCTGAGCACGTGACACGTTTGGCGTTTCTTGTACTGGCGGTTTGATGTCGTCAACTTAGTCAGCTGTAAATGGCTTCGGTTTGGCGCTCCCTTGAGCTTGCCGAAGCTAGCTTTACCGAAGCAGTAGGGTGAAAAGTCACTTTTGGAGTATATATATATATATATATATATATATATATATATATATATATATATATATATATATATATATATATATATATATATATATATATATATATATATATATGTTATTATAATTATAAACAACATGTGTATAAACGTATATATATATATATATATATATATATATATATATATATATATATATATATATATATTATACGTATAATATTGTCTTTTTATAATAACTTAAAATCCACATAAACATAATGATTACAATTCAATTTTTATATATGTTCGCGCTATCACGAGACAATAATCAAGTTTTATAATAAACAAACTTAGGTGCTGTTCTTTTGAACCAAAGGTTTTTCTCTGAATCTGAATACCAGCTCTGAATAATCAGAGGTGGTCCAAAACTCTGAATCTGAATCAATATACTATGTTCTTTTTTCCTTCGTAACATCTGTTTTACTATATTAGTACTAAACTGTTTCATTTATAAAACGTCTTAAATAAAAACATTCATAAAATGTTCAAACATAGTGGCAACATTTTTCAAATAAAGATAATATTCAAACAACATTTTCAACATTTTTGCATTAATTGTGCCGCAAGTTGATCTCGACAATTGATCATATATTGTTGATCTGTTATATTTCCATGTGGTTGAACCTCGTCCTCATCATACTCGTCTCCATCTTGTACATTCTTGTTAGCATGTACTTCACCTCGATCATATTCGGAGAAAAAATCATCACTTAATCCTTCTTTTCGTATAAAAATATGAATAGCAAAGCATGCAATAGTAATATCTCTTTGTTTCACCAAAAAATACGGAGTCATTCTCTTCAAGATGGGAAAACGTGCTTTCTAAACACCAAAAGCACGCTCAATCACGTTTCTAAGTTTAGCGTGAGCGTGATTGAACAAATTAATAAACTAATTGTCTAACATCAATTTCAAGATATAAAAATAATTAACAAAAGAAAAGTTCACATAAAAGTCAATGTAATAGTAGGAGTTTATAGGCAATCGAAAACAAATACATATTAAAAAAAATTATATCACCTAAATCTAACAAACAATCATCAATATCAATTTATATAACGAAATCAAGTGACAAACCATTGAAAAAAAATCAAAAATTATTTGAATTTAAGGATGGAAAACTTACCGGTGAAGAGAAAGAGGTAATCAGAGGTAAAGAGAGGTTTTTCATGTAGGGTTGGATCAGAGGTAAAAAGAGGTTTTTTGTCTCTGGTTGAAAAAAAAAAAAAAACAAAAAAATTTTTAAAACCTCTGACCGGGTCAGAGTTCAGAGCCTATTAAGACTTTTTTTTGAAAAAAGAACATCACCTTACATAGATTTTTTCATATTAACGTAAGCGCTTATTGATCTTAAGTTATAATAATAAACGTTCATATGCTTTACATAAGTCATAAAATCTGTATTTATAAAACATAAATTAAAAATCAATAAGTGAATAACTATTACTAGTATATAACAAATCTATAATTTAGGGTATCAACAATTGATAAAAAAAACACAGGGGTAGTTAATGAAACTATTATTTCCTACATAATTTCATTGACTTATTTCTACACCATACCTTCTTCACCTTTCACAATGAAACCAACGGATGACATATGGAAAGACATAACTACCCTTTCATCTCCGGCCACCAATCACTTATTTGCTCTGACACTCCGGCAACCGGTAACCACCACACATCCACCACCACCATCAACCACCACCATGTTAACCCTACTTACCTCCACTAACTCCGACCATGATCAACAACCTAGTAAAAGACACAAACCTAACCTACTACCACCACCACCACAACAAAAACAACATCACCACCAACTACAACAAGGTTGTTCAACACCGGTACCTACTTCGCCGGAGTATTCTGAAAAATTCCGGCGGTTGATGAAAAATAGGGAATCAGCTTCAAGATCTAGAGCTAGAAAACAGGTTCATTCTTGATCTTGTGTATAACTTTTTTAGTTTATATTTTTTATAAATATTTTCTTCATTAAAAGATATATTTTTTTTATTTACTAAATATTTTGATCTTAGATATAAAAAAATGTTTATGATAATCGTAGTGTTATGGATTATGGTTAATTTGTTATTATACTCTTAAAATTTGTTATACATAACCGTTTATGGACATATTACTGTCTATTACGACATAATAAACAGTAATAAGCTCATAAATGGTTACTTAGCCAAAAAAATCCGGAGTTATGAAAAATAAGCCGAAAAATTTGGACTTATGAAACATAAGTCGAAATGTCAGTAAGCCTCTTATATAAGCTCAAACAAACACCCTCTTATTATTTACCAAAAAAAGATAAGATTCTGAAAATGTTGGGGGCTGGATTTTTTATGAATGTCTACGTACATTATACTTCGTCTATAAGTCTGTTTTTAATATTGAATTTTTGTCAAAGACTTTTTTTTGTGATAATGTATATTAAATTTTCAATTATAAAAGTCTATTTATTTGAACATTTTTTATCTTAATTATTATTTAATTAATTATTAATTGTTTATATTTAATTATATTTTAGGCTCGAGCAGATGAGTTGGAGCATGAAGTAATGCGATTAGCAAAGGAAAATGCTAAACTTAAAAAGCTGCAAAAAGAAGTAATGATAAATTATTTTATTTTATTTTTTATTAATTAAATAATTTTCTTTAAAATAGATTTTAATTATGTAATATATAATATAATATTATATGTTTAATATAGAGGTTGAGATCAAGAACACTATTAAAAAATTTGAGACCAAATGGACCAATCACAACTCTTTATTTCAAAAACCCGTCATAACTTTTTTTTTGTTTAAAAATTAATTATCTCATAAACGGTAAATGTATTAAACGAATAAATTGTACCATTAAAACGAGCATTTTCTCCTCTTTCTATAGAGCACCCACTCGATATACTTTTGACGAAATTTATTTTCGGTTTTTTTTACGAGTTTTGAAATTGTATATTACAAATCACTGTTTTATCATATGTGATATCAGTAGTTTGACATATTATTTTTTTATTTTTCTTTTTGATTTAAGTTGAATGTATGTAATATAACAAATCTATGTTTCAAAACTCGTATTTAGTGCTCAAATCATATGTGATATTGTCTTATGAATTTTAACATTTGGCCATAAACGAAAAAATAAAAGTCGTCAAAATTCGAACTTTTTTATGGGTCTATATAGGTTATACGTTGTATAACATTGTTGTGTATTAAAATTCATATTTAGAGTTAAAATCATGTGTGTTATTGTCTTTTAAGTTTTAAAATTTTTACATACATAATATCATATATGATTTATATTTATATCATATATGATTTACAGTAATATCACATATTATATTGTATTATCATATATGATTTTAGTATATATCACATATGATTTATATCCATATCATATATGATTTACACTAATATCATATATCATATAGTATTATCATATGTGATTTTAGTATATATCACATATGATTTATATTCATATGATATATGATTTAAAGTAATATCACATATGATATAATATTATCATATGCGATTTTAATATATATCACATATGATTTATATTCATATCATATATGATTTACAGTAATATCACATATGATATAGTAGTATCACTATCATATGTGATTTTAGTATATCATATTTTATGTCAAAAAACGAGAAAAAATAAAACTAGTTAAAATTCGATTTTTTTTTCTAAATTTAGGTAGTTTATACATTTTATAGTAATTCTCTTTTATACAATTTTACGTAATGATGTAAATATCATATATGATATTATCGTTATAATTTCAATAACCATAAAAAAAATAAAAAAAATAATAAATAGTCAAGGGCTAAGGGCCAAAATGATGTCTTTTTGTCTCAAAAAAATTATGGGTCTTAAATGATCTTTTCTCTATAATATTATATGTTTAATATAGAAATGTGAACATCACCTGATTATGCCAACAAAACTTTTATTAATTTTATACTACAAATGTAACCTTTTTTACTTTTTATTTAGGGTTACCTTTTTAAGAAAAGGAAACAAAAATTATTTAAATATTTTGCTAGATTTTTTATTGCTGTAGTTCAGAGTTAAGACATTAAACTATATTTTTTTTATTAAAAATAATGATCCGTTTTATAATAAATTCAAATGTTTTACAAAATTAATCAATCAAATAATAAATTCAAATGTTTTACAAAATTAATCAATCAAACTGTTTATTCTATTTATATTACTAATATTTTATTTTTTTATAATATCTAGTAACTAGATGATAAACACTATGATACCAAGTGGATGGTGGCCCTCTTTAGAAAATATCAACTTGTTAATTTTTTATTAATTTTATTTAAATTAAAAAAAATTTACAAGTTATAAATTATAACACCTTGTATTTCACACATCATTAAAGTTTAACATTCTTTTTTTTTTTATGAAAATGGATATGATTATTATTAATGAAGTTTGGTTTAGCTTAAAAGTTTCTTCTCCTTTTGTTTTATTCTGTACCATTTTCAATAATTTGTATTACTCACTTGTCTAGTTTTTAAATATTCCTTTCCTTTTAACCATTTATTAAATTACAAAAAGTTGCTAGTATCTAGCACAAGGTAGTGGACATATAAATATACCTTGTTTTGGTAGTATCTATGTTTTTATATATATATATATATATATATATATATGCAGATATACATAATATCAATATAGTTGATTTGGCGGATATTTGAAAGGGGATAAAATTTCCACTAGCTAGGTATACGGTTTAGTGGGTGTTTGTTTGGGCTTATATAACAGGTTTATGACTTATTAATATTTCGGCTTATTTTTATAAATCCAGATTTTTCGGTTTATGTAACAATTTATGTTTATGTCATAATAAACAGTAATAAGCCCATAAACATATATATAAGTCGGAAAATTCGGGTTTAAATAAGTCATAACCCGCTTATATAAGTCCAAACAAACACCCCCTTAGAAAATCAGACTTCCCACATGTGATATATATACAGAATTTTAATAAATACTTATTTTTTACATGTTTATTACTTGCTTAAGTCTTAGATTTTTTATTTGGGAAATATTAATGTTTTATTATTGGTTTATTTACAGGCGAGTCTTTCAAATGATCCAAAAGAATTTAGTCTTCACAGGACCAAAAGTGCTCCATTTTGACAAGTCTCTGCGTTCAACATATTTAGATGGTGTTTTGTGATTGATTGTTATGAAATGGTGATTCAAGAAATTAGGTTTGTAGGTATTGGGGATTTTGGAAATTTGGGGAAGATGATAGGTAAAAAGACGAAAATACCCTCACATGTTATCCATGTGAGATGACTTAACGGCTCAGTTAACGGCACATCCAAAATAGGGACTTGCGAAGCCACAAAATTCAAACTTTAGGACGAATAGTGTAATAAAAAAGTTACAGGGACGAGCGGTGAAAATGGTGCAAACCATAGGGACGACCCATGTCAAAAACGTATTTATTGATCTGATTGTTTGTTTAGTTTTTTGTATAAGATTAAATCATAACCAAATAGTTTGTTTTATTTAAATTGGTTTTTTGTTTCATATAGTAGAACTTAGGGGTGTTCAAAATATCCGTATCCGAAAATCCGAATCTGAATATCCGAAAATCCGATCCGAAATTATCCGAAAATTCGGATATCCGGTTTTTCGGATTCAGATAGTAATATTTCGAAATTTCGGATATCTGATTATCCGAAAATCCATTTTTTATAGTTTTTATAGTTATTTTATAGGTAAATGTAATTATTTTGGTGATTTAATAACATATTTAGATAAATATATGTAAATATTAAATATTATGGTTAACAAAATGTATAATGAAATTTGAAACAAATAAAAAATAACACAAAAAACAAAATATATTTTTTCAAAATTTCGGATTTTCGGATAAATTGGATATCCGAAACCGGATATCCGAAAATTTCGGATATTCGAAATTTCGGATTCGAATTTCGGATAGTGAAAATCACTATCCGAATTTTCGGATATCCGATTTTGAACACCCCTAGTAGAACTAAACATAAACTAATAGGTTAATAACAAAATAAATATATATCAACAATAACGAAAAATGGAAAGTCATTACGTTGTGTTTTGTATAATGAATATAGCAAGACATTTAATTGCGTTTTGAAATTTTGAATAATAGGAGACAATTAAATTGTGTTTTAGAAATTACAAAGTTAAAAACGTATTTAAGTATCTTTGAAAAAATGAAAGAGAAACGATTGTTATTATCTAGTTTTAAATAAGTTTTGATATTTATTTGAAAAAGGATTATTATTATCGTTATTGATTAATACGGGGTTTTTTTAAATTACCTGGAGATATTTTAGTTAAATTGTGGAATTTTTGTTTAGAAAATATAAATGACTAAATTATATAAAATGTTAAAAATAAAGGATTAAATTATTTTGATATTTATTAGAAAAGGGATTATTATTGTCGTTATTGATTAATATGGAGGTTTTTATAATTATATGAAGATAATTTAGTTAAATGGTGGAATTTATGTTTAGAAAATATAAATGACTAAATTGAATAAAATGTTAAAAATAAAGGATTAAATTGATTTTATAAATTATTTGAAATAAAGGCTTCCTATTGGTAAATAGATGTATTTCTCAAATTCCTTTTCTTATATATATTTATATATTAAGATTTTTTTTTTAAATGTTTCGGATTTGTTTTAGTTTGGATGTTTAGTTTAATAAAAAATATTAATTTTTATATTTAATTCGAAGGGGTCCCATCGTAATGTGGAAACTAATCCCCTCGTTTATAAAGAAAGTTGAGATTCAATTATAAAAGTTGAGATTCAATTTGGTTCAACTAGAAACAAAGGATATAAATTTAACCAACAACTATAAAAGTTGAGATTCAATTTGGTTCAAGTAGAAATAAAGCATATAAATTTAACCTCGGCTCATAGGGTCGTGGTTTAAAAGTTTAAGTATGCATCATTTTATTGTATCTAATTTAAACCGTTTTTTGTATTTGGAAATCTCATTTCCTACATTTACGGATTACAACTAATTTATGGAATTTATTGACGTTTTAAACACAACTTATAAGACTGTTGTTATCAATACTCACTAAATGTAATGTATATATATTATCATGCCAAACTACTTTTCTAGAAAAAACAATAATTTATTAATATAACTAATTTATATATAATGAAAAAACAAATATTTGTACCAGATAATTTGAACTTTCTTTTAGAATAAATATTTATAAGTTTTAATCTTGAAATATAAAAATAAAATCATATTAATTGGTTTAACTTTTAGACATTTTCAAAAAAGAAAAAATTATGCAACACGCGATGAATCTTGCTAGAAAATATTAATAATGATTTTGACGATAAATAAACTTTAATTTTTTTTCTGTAATTCAAAATGCTCGAAGAAAATATTATCTACATGTTTTACTAGCATAAAATCGCAGGAAAACGCGAACATTAACCCTTGTTTCGTACATACGTTAGTAATGTCAAAAAGAGTCATGAGTATCCAACTAATTCCATTAAATCGGTTTTTACCTGGTTGAGATTGAAAGAGGGTAAGAAATTAAATGACATTTGTACCCTTGAAAAGAGTCACGTCCTTCCATTTAAAACTTTGTAATTCTAATTAAAAAAAAAAAAAAAAGATATAGTTTTCTGATTTATTTTTGGTCTAATTAGCCATTAATAAAACTCCAAATTGTGTGGTTTTACTGATCATGATTACACATAGCAATTAGTATATTAGAAAAATAATGAAATAGTACAAAATACATAGGTTTCTCATTTTTTTTTTTATAAACTTTATTTAGTATTACAATAAAATATGTTAAATAAAATAGTTTACATATAATATGGATCATATATATACAATAGTTCATAATTTATGTCGTAATACCTAATCCCTTGTTACACGTATTAAAAACAAACTGGTTTGACATTTTGTATCTATGATTTTCAGCGAGTCAATCGTCGATGGTTATGTTTCATTACGAACCATTAAATTTGATAACTTTTAATCTCGACCGTTATAATTGTCTATTTTTATCATCAGTTAGATCAAGTTGGTTGTGATTTAAAACCGTTGATTAAATTTGATCAATTTAAAATGTAAACTGTTTAAGTAACCGCCGCTTTCTTCATTTACAAAAAACTCATTTCATAATTTAAATAATTATTATTTTGCGTCGAAAACCGTTACAATAACCACCTTTTCTTTACATATAGCATGTTAATTTAACCCAACAAGATTATTATAAAACAATTACATTTTGACTTAAAAACTGTCCATATAATCGGCTTTTAAAAAAAACGTAGCATGTTTTTTTTCTTTTTCTTTCTTTCTTTAAAAGGTCATCTTATTTTCACATAGAATGGCTTATTAAAAACATACAAAGTTTTATGATATTTTAACTGTCGTTTGAAATGTTTAAAATCATGTTTTCCAAAATTTATTGGCATATTATTTGGGGTATGCTTGGGAGGGTTTTTTAAAAAGCTTTTATAAGTTTTAAGCTTTTAAATTTAAAAATAAAAACCTTCGAATAAAAAAGAATCGTTTGGTTATGAATAGTTTTAAATTTTTAATTTGAAATAAAAGCTTCAAATCAAAAACTTTTTTAAGGAGTTTGAGGCTTTTAAAAAGTAAAATTTCCGAAATAAAAGCTCAAGCTTTCAGACTCTAGCTACAACCTGTAGTTTAGCCCAATTTACGCCCAAAATGTCCTTAGAATTGAAAACCTTTTCTTTTATTTATAAAAGATAATACATTAAAATAAATTTCACTAAAAAGAGGCAACTATTTGAAATTTAATAACTTATATTTAAAAGAAACCTTTTTTTCTTTTTAAACCTTATTTATAAATAGAACTAGATTATTGTTCCACGATAGAGCGAATAAAGATAAAAATTGAATCGTAAACTTTATGTTTATGTAGATAAGTTATTATGATAAGACAATGTTACACGTGTAATCGCATATATACTTTTACGTTTATATACATGATGTTTATAGTTATTATAACATATACACATTTACGTTTATACACATGTTTTTACATTTTATATTAAAAAGATATTAGAATAACAATATGGTAATTATAGTACAAATTGAAAGATTTTATAAGTAAAATAAGAATAATGTGTTTTTATTTTTTGTGGATATGGAAAAAAATAGAAAAATGTAATTATGTATTGTAAAAGGGTGTGAAATGAAATAGTCTTTGATGACATCATCAATCTGATCTAACGACTGAAATTAAAGAAATTAACCCATCCAACGGACTTTACTTTGTCATACGGCATTTAAGACATCTATTTTATTATATATTAAAGATATGTACCATGAAATATCTTTCACTTCTAAGACAGCTCATAAAAAATAATGGGAGGAAAAACGAAACTATTGAAATAGAAGATCTATATGGTGTTAAAAATAAATAAAGAGAGTTGTGTTTATTATGTTCATTTAAGCAGATCATTTTTTGGACGAATTTGGAAATGTGGAAGGGTATATCATGTAATTGTGCTTTCGTTCAAGGTGGAATAAAACAAAAACAACGGTATATCGAATAACAAAAAATCGCAGTTTCTAACGTAACGAAATTTCATATGTAATAGTTTATTTCATTCCAAATCGGTAAAACATGTACCTTTCATTCCGTCATAATAACCTTTTCCATTCCATATATATTAGTGCATACCAAACATAAAAGTATTGCATTAAAACCTAATATAAAGTTAAAATATCAAATTAACCCGGGCAAGGCTCGGGTATTATACTAGTTGACACGGGTCATAATTGGGTAGATACCCAAAAATATAGCATCACTATATAAATGAAGGGTTAATTATGCAAATATGACATAATTATGAGGGAGGTAATTATAAATATACACCGTCAAATATATTTGAATGATGTCATCAATCGCCCTTCATCAATCAGGCTCTACTTGTATTCTTTTTTAAGCCTTGAAAGAGAAATTTGGTACCGGATACAAAATTATTGTGATATTTTTTTTCTTACGAAAACGGTTTAAACCATTAACAAGTTTAATACTTTTGACGACGTTTACATTTTATACAAAAGGTTTACCATAATAGATTTCGGTTGCTAGTTCAAAATATAGAGACGAATTGAAATTTGGCTAAACCAAGTTAATGGTTAAGCAATTAACTTCGAGTTTAATATTGTATAACTTAGAAATTAAGTTTATGTACGATTTGGTTTCTTTAAACACATGTTCAAGAGCATTAAACTAACTTCTGCTCTAAATAGGTGGTGTTTGTTTCGGTTTATATAACGAGTTTATGAGATTATTTAAATTTTGATAAGCTTAAAACCCATTTTTCAAGCTTATAAGCTTATCAAGTTGAGCCTATGAGCTTAAATAAATCATAAACTCAACTTGATAAACTCATAAGCCAGATAAAACGAGATTATGGTTGTATAAAAATTTATATAAACTCATAAGCTCATTAGATAAGCCAGAACAAAGATCCCCATAATACACTTAGGCTATATTTGATACAGGCTTATTTGGGGCTTAAACGAGTTCTTTAGGGCTTGAGCATTTTTTTAAAATAAACCTTGTTTGGTTGGAGTTTATTTGTTGAAAAAATAAGCTCATAAAAAATAAGCTACTTTAAGTAGTTTAAAAAAGTAGCTTGGATTTATATGATGGTAATTAAATAAATATCCCTTATAGAATTTATCTTATTATACTATTATATATACTTTTTAGCCATTTTACATTTTTAAGCTCTAACTTCATGTTCTTTCCACATATTTACGAAAAATAAAAACTTCAATTTTCAGCTATAAATATAAGCCTAAACTTTCATCTTCAACTACAAACTAGTTTTTTCAAAAATATCCTTAATAAATTAATGTTTTTTAAATAAAATTTATCAATATAAAAAATAGATTTTATTTCTTTGTCATGTCTCCTGGGAATAATTTAACAAAACTCATACAATTATATATACATTTGACAAGTTATTTCAATTTATAGTTTTTGAATTTTTAATTATTATTTATTACTTGCCAAGTGGTAGCTAGGTGATAAGTCATCTATCTCCAACTCTCTTTTGCTACCATCCATCATACTACATTTTTTTAAGCTTAAAATTTTAATAAAAACTCCTAAACTTTATATATTATATCAAATAACCCCCTCTACTAATACACCTTTATTTAATAAAATCTCCTAAACTTTACATATTATAGTATTAAATAACAACTTTATTTATTTTAATAAACTTTTAACTTTTATATAAATATAAATCATAGGTATTATACCTTATTTTGTATATGTTACAAACTATATACATATATTCTTACATTTGTTGTTTTTTCTTTAACAATTTTTAGAATACGATAGTCGTTATAAATTTTATCACGACTTATACTTTTAAGTTTTTACATATTTTCGACCAACGTTTTGCCCCTTTTCAACGCGTGGAGACCTAATTTCTCGTTAAATTGAAAGTTAAAAGTTATTTGTAATTAAATTTTATAATGTAAGTAAACTTTAAACAGATATATGTCTACATTCTGATGAAAAAATGCATAATCAAAGCATGTGGGTTGTGGGGGCAAATGCAAATTTAATAATAAACTAGGAGATACTCGTGCGTTGCACGAGTTCGTCGTCCTGTGTTCGTTGATATTTTTCTGATAACGATAGTAGTAGTCGGTACCGTTCCTGATGATTCCCATCTTCTGTAGCAGAAGTATAACGCAACATCCAGAAATCACGTGCAGCAGCTAAAGTTGTTGGAGCATAAAGCTACATTGTCAAATAGATTTAGAGATTACATCCATAATAAGAACAAAAAAAACTGTGTTTAACAGTTAACCTAATAACCTCAACCGTCATAAAAAGTAAACATTACACACCTGCATGTACAAAAGTTCAATGGTTCCACATTGGCAGTGGGTAATAAGTTTACCACGTCTAGTAGAGGACCGACATAGAGAAGTTAATTTGGATAAGAAAAGTAGGTTATTTATTTTTGTTACCTCGTGTAAAGGAGGGGCATCATTAGTTCCGTCTACAGTGACAGCAACAACATGGCCTCTGCCATGGCTAAAGAATTAGTACCATCTTCCCATGGCCACATGTTAGTAGGTGCACCAAAAGGGTCAGATCAATTCCAATTATTAGCCTGCTTATAAAGTCATAACATGGGATTTAAGTAAATGAAACCATAACAATGTATGTGTGTATAAAAACATGTTTCAAATTTATCATCATATGAATCAATCATAGGCTACACTCTCCTACACAATCTAGTGCTACAGTTTCTCTTCTCTATATAATAACCTACAAGGACTCGAGGATCGGGAATTGACTACAGATGTAAAACAAATCAGTTATAACTGCAAGGAAGAGAAGCATCCAATGCAGGTGTTCACAACATTAAAATGAACAGGGCACTTACATCCCTCATTTCTTTGTCTTGGCTTTCTTTGCCACTGGAGCTTTCCTTTTAACCTTCTTTGCACGCTATCGTTATCAGAAAAAATATAGGACGACGAACACAGGCGGATCCTGTTTACAAACCAAAAACGCAAACATAACAGAACGAAACAATTGTTATTATTTGTGGGGGACCAACTGAAGTCTATGACGTTGTCAACTTTGATAGATTTCTTGTCAATAAGACTGAAGGTCTCTGTCTCATAAACAGAGATGACATTTTTCCCCATTCGAGCAAAGTATTTGTCCTCTTTACCGCCACCCCATCTGCAAAAGCACATACATTCCGACATCAGCAACATAGAAATCCAAGACAAGTGAGAATTTCTAGTCATGCTAAACCATTACTTGAAAACAGGCCAGGACACCCCGGTAAAACCTCCAGTTCCTCCAATTGCAAACTCATCAGCACTTCCCTTAAAATCTCTCATAACTTTTCCAGTCCTCACATCAAATATGTTGAGAACGACCCGCTAATCAAGAAATCAAAAACTTAAGTGAGAATATTGCTACAATACTACAACAATTAGAAAATATAATAGGCTTTCTTACATGAGTATCTCGAGGGTTGCTTGGTTCATGGCTGCTGTATGTAACCAAATATTTCTCGCCAGGAGAGAAATCAATGAGTTTAACCTACAACAAACAACACATTTACTATAACATATGTAGAAGACATAAAAGAGAAATATGGAAACAAAACGGAAATCATAATCATAAACAAACCTGTGGATGAGCATAACGCATCAGACGGTCAAACGTAGAAGCACTACCCCAAACAGCAGCACCTTGTCTATGAACCGTACCTAAGTAGGTACCCAATGGAGACCACTGCACAAAACTTTCAGTCCAGAACTGCAGATAAGGAATAAACTCAACATAAGTAACAACGTAACATTACTTCAGCTACAAATTTAAAATCGGAACAATAGATAAGAAAATTGTATTTACAGGGCGTTTGTAAACAGGATCCGCCTTGACATTAAAAATATACCTTATATAACCAAATAACAATTACACTCTCATAAAAAACCAAAAACGCAAACATAACAGAACGAAACAATTGTTATAATTTGCAAATCCTATGACGATCAGGTATAGAAAAAACGAAAAAAAAAAAAAAAAAATACAAAAGAAGCCATTTACAAATTATATATTCGTCTGCTGTAGTATACTACACAATTACTATAACTCATTAGGAATTACTAATCACTATAAAACTATGCCACAGCATCTAAAAACACATACATAACAAAACAAAAAGCAATAACCGAGGTTCCGATATATTCACCCCAAAATTCTAAGTAATTATAATTTTGACTATGCTAATACTATCCAAGTTCCACTATCCTATTCACTAAGATAAAAATCAGAACCGAAAACCAATGCCTAACTATCCTAACAATCACCAAAATATAAATCAACCAATATATAACCATAATTAACAAAAACAAAATGAAAAAAAAATTGACTTTTATTTATAAAAATTGCATAAATGATATTAAGTTAATATAAAAACTGTACCTGATTCTTTCAATCCATCAAAAGCTTCTTCTTTGACCATGATTACTGAATCTTTTGAATTCAAACCCATGAAATCCCTTTTCTGAAGAGAGCATCAACAAAATTTTAATCGATTAACCAACATAAATTACAAAAAATCGAAATGAATAAAAGGAAACTGATCGATTAACCAACATAAATTATAAAAATTGTATCAATAAATCAATCAAATAAAAATCAATTAAACAACATTCAACAAACTACTAAAACTAAAATCAACAAAAAATCGTTACCATCTAGCAGATTTAAAACTCTTGTGAAGCATTGTGAAGGATTCAAAACGGTAATGAAAGACACAAGGAAAGACACGCGTCACATGTGAAGGATTCAAAACGTAGTGAAAGACACGTGGAAAAACACGCGTCACAGGAGAACTTACTAACCGTTTGTGCTACCGGATTGGGCTAACTAAAAGCCCAATAAAATCGGATAAAAGCCCAAATCGGGCACATTTCCATATGCATGAAAGGAAATTAATATAGAAGACTAATGGGTCAGTTTTTATTATAAGTTTTTGAGTTAATTACATAAATGGTCCATGTGTTTGTTTCAATTTAACGGGTTCAGTCCCTGGGTCGAAAATCGTTCGGGTTCAGTCCCTGGGTCATATGTTTGGCTACACGGTTGGTCCCTCGTTAACTTAAAATGACCGAAATGCCCTTTTAACTCTTTAATATCCATTTAAATTTGTATTTTTGTTTAAATTAAAGGACCTGTTATGTAATTTTTATGTAAGTTTTGTAAAGAAAAAAGAAAAAAGAAAAAAGAAAAAATAATATACATCAAACACAAACCAATTTATCCAAATTTCAAACCTAGAAATCTCAATTCACGAAAACCAAAAAAGTAGAAATCGTTTTACAAGAAAACAAACTTCAAATTGGTGTTGTTTTCATTCCATATGTATACATTTATTCCATTTCCAAAGACACACTAACCCTCAGCGTCTTTCTCCGGCCAACAAATCTCGCCAGAATCACCATCCTAAACCAGCAACATCATCAAAGACAACTCGCCCAACACCACCACAAGATGTACCATCTACTCCTGAACTCTTTACAACCACATGTGGCTTCGATCTGGGTTCGTTTTGTGAGTGTGTTTTGATTTCCGTTCTTAAAATGGATCTGAGATTTCATTTTTATTTTCCCGATTTGATTTTGAAATCATTTTTCGGTTGGATTTGGTTTTCGATTTGAATGGTTGTTTGAAATGATGTCGACGTGATAATGAAGAATGGAGTGTAGGTTAAAATTAGAATTTTTGTTTTCAATGGTTGATTCTGATTTCGTGAGTGTTCATGGTGGAGTTTAGAGAGGAGTAGGGGAAGATGCAGGTGTCTCTTTACCGGATGCTGGTGTGGCCGTTGGAGAGCTGTCTGCAGCTGCGGAGAACCGGCGATGAAGAGTAGGGGAAGATGCTGGTTTTTTTTTTTTTGGGTTTGATTTGGGATTTTGATAATTATTTATTTATTTTTTTTTTTTTGGGTTTTATTTTTTATTTATTTATTTTGATAATTATTTTTTATTTATTTATTAAGGGTATTTTAGTCATTTTAAGTGACAAAGAGACTATTCTTGTAGCCAAACATATGACCCAAGGACTGAACCCGAACGATTTTCGACCCAGGGACTGAACCCGTTAAATTGGAACAAACACAGGGACCAATTATGTAATTAACTCTAAGTTTTTAAAAAAATGGAAAATAAGAGAAGAAATAAATAATTTGCTTATTTTGGCCACCATCAAAGGTTGCTTTTTATGTGCATGACATGTTCTTTTAAAATATTAACACACACACAACACCCAATAACAAGTTACCTTTCTAATATTTTTTTTTATATAGACATTTTAAATCATTTTTTTGTTTTTTTTCTTCTCAAAAGGTAAGTATAGCCGTTCGTGGTTATATAGACATTCAATTAAACGATAACGAGGAATCTTATTTAGCTAATAAGAGAAAAACCCTCGGACAAAACTCGAACTCGAAACCTCTTATTTAAAAAGAAATAAATAAAAGAAACCCCTCGTAAAATCATATAATAATTGGTCACAAATCAAATGATACTTTGTCTAGCGGTTTTGTGTCTTTTTCATATTGGATGTGTGTCTTATATCTAATACACACGATGCAACCCAATAACAAGTTGCTTTTTCTAGACATTTTTTTTGAATATAAATATTTTGAACAACATGATATACAAAAATCATAAAATATTTTGGTCAAAAATCAATTGATATTTTGTCTAGCTGTTTTGTATTTTTAGTACATATGTTTTAGGCGGAGCTTTCACTAAATTATTGTAAGTTTTAGTTTCTATCTCGGAAACCCACTCTTATAAGTCTAAAATAAAAAATATAGTGGAAATATTAACGAGAAAAAAGCCCTAGATCTTCGGCTCTTATCTAGTATTTATGTTTCAACATTAGCTATTTGCGCAAAACATACCGTTAAAACGTGGACTTTCTGAAACTCAACTAAGTGGTAGTGAATGCACCAAAGGAAAAAACATGGGGCCAAAAAAGGATCAATAGTACACCAAATAGCAAAAACAAATACTTGTACAAATGTGGGTGGTTTTGAGGTAGGAAATGACTGTTTTGGGTTTATGTTTATAATGACCATAGAGGAGACATGTTTGTCTATTTTAGGCATTTTACACTCTTTACATCAATTATTTGACCATTTTCTAGAAAAGTATACTATATACTTTAAGTATATGTAATCCCCATTTTGCCCTTGCCTTGTATGAATGGGACATCATGTTTTTTTTATAAATTATTATTATTTAAAAACATTACTTTTTGTCCTTATTTACATAATATACAAATCCAGAAAATTTTGTCCTATTCTAATTACTGTTCATAACGATTAAACATCACGCGCACAAAAAAGCGTTGCTTTTTTCCCCTTCATTTCCTCAAAACGGTGACGGTGGTGCTTCGAAATTGTCGCCGGCCAAAAAGTTGACCTTGCAAGATTATAGCTGAAAAAACATATGAGTAGCAGAAATTGTCAACACCTCACATGGCCACATTGGTAGTTACCGTAACCGACCTCCTCACGGTGATGAACTTTCAACTAAATTTACCGTTCATTCATATCACCGCCGCTACTTGCAATCGGATATAACATAGTTTATGTTAATCGAAGATTGAACACTTTAGATCTTGGTAACATCATCATTATTGATATATCAAAGGACCATGTCAATATTAAAATGGATCTAAACTGGGAAGAGAAGGAAAGAGCTTGGGAAGAGAAGGAAAAAGGAGAGAGAGAGACAGAGAAAATAAATGGATGAAAATAAAACAGTTGAGTATATATTTAATTTATTTATTATCACTATCACTCTAATAATAAAATTATAATAATAAAATTAAGATATGGAGTAATATATTAAAATATCTTTATCTAATAACATACATTGTATACAAATAATTACATTTACTTTGTTTGATAATGCTACAATATTGTGTTGTTTAGGTTTTAACTATGTTAGAATTTATGTAAACATTGTTAAAAGTAACTATGTTACTAATATAAATGTTTGTTAGGATGAAATAATATACAATATATTTATATGGACAGGTTTGATTATTTATTATCATATAAATTTGAAATTAACTACTTATATTGGATGGATTGTTGGTTACTTTAAATATAATCTTTTGATGTAGAAATATGTTTATAATTTTTTAATATACAAGTATGTTTTTTATGTCGTCATGTATTTTAAATTTGTTTATTTAAAAGAGATTTTAGAAGAATAAAGAATAGATAATGTTTCAATAATATATAAACGGTTTATGTCAATACATAATGATATATAGTTAAAGATATGATGGGTATAGTTAAACATATGATGGGTATTTCCGCAGCAGAGCGCGGGTTATCTATCCTTGTTTATTACATAAAGAAGGGATTTTTCCTTATAGATAATATTATTTTTTGTTTTTTAATTTTTATGCTACATCTCCTACTACATAGAATCATATCATTCTAACACGCCAAACAAATAAAAATAATTATTTTTTAATTAATAACCAAAGTATAAATAATATAAGATATTTTTTCATTTAAATAAACTACATGAGTCATGAGTGGTCCAATATGTCAAACATCCATGGTCTTCAAAATATCAAATCGATCGTTCTTATAAACTTATATGACCTTTTTTCTATTTTATTTTTTGATTTTAAACCAAATAAAGTTATTGAAATAAATAAAATAATTAAAAGAATATATTTTAATAATTTCATTTCTTCCATAAACAACAATTGTTACGTATTTGAAGCTAGGAGGCAAAGTTGTTAAAAGCGCACATAATGCGCAAAAACAATAACAATAATGTTTTTAGTTTGAGACTTGCCTATTTTATATATATATATATATATATATATATATATATATATATATATATATATATATATATATATATATATATATATATATATATAGAGGAGGGTTCATGTAAAAAGTGTTAAATTTGTAAAAAGTGTGAGAAGCATTGTGGGACTGACATGTGGCAAGATTGAATTTTTTAATTTTTTTTTTTTAATAAAAAAAAATATTTTTAATAAAAAAAATATTTTAAAAAAAAATCGAAATTTTTTTTTGCGAGAATTTTTTTTTTTTCTTTTTGCTCGAAAAAAGTTATGTACGAAAAAAAATATGATACACATTTATGATGCACATCTATGATGAACATTTTATGTGTGCATCATAGTTGAATATCATAGTTTTTTTTGTGTGCATCATTTATATGAATCATATTTTTTGTGCATCATTAATGTGCATCATATATTTGTGTGTGCATCGTATGACGTGCCAGATGACGTTATCAAAAAGAATTTCAAATTTTTTTTTTCCAAAATTTTTTTTTTTTCAAAAAAAAAATATTTTTGTTTTTAAATATCTTTTTATTAATTTTTTTTTTTTTTTTTCCAAGTTTGCCACATGTCACTCCCACAATGCTTCTCACACTTTTTACAAATTTAACACTTTTTATTTGATCCTACTCCTATATATATATATATATATATATATTATATATATATATATATATATATATATATATATATATATATATATATATATATATATATATATATATATAGGAGAAGGATCAAATAAAAAGTGTTAAATTTGTAAAAAGTGTGAGAAGCATTGTGGGAGTGACATGTGGCAAGCTTGGAAAAAAAAAAAAAAAAAAATTAATAAAAAGATACTTCAAAATATGATGCACATTAATGATGCACAAAAAATATGATTCATATAAATGATACACACAAAAAAACTATGATATTCAACTATGATGCACACATAAAATGTTCATCATAGATGTGGATCATAAATGTGTATCATATTTTTTTTCGTACGTAACATTTTTCGATTTTTTTTTTAAATATTTTTTTTATTAAAAATATTATTTTTTTATTAAAAAAAAAAATAAAAAAAAAATTCAAGTTTGACACATGTCACTCCCACAATTCTTCTCACACTTTTTACAAATTTAACACATTTTACATGAACCCTCCCATATATATATATATATATATATATATATATATATATATATATATATATATATATATAGAGGTTGGTTCTTGTAAAACAAACGTTAAGGTAAAATAAGTAAAAAAAAATTAAAAAATAATTTATAACGTTAGATATTATGGATTATCATTCATTTTAACCATATCTCAAACTTTAAAAAACGAAGTTTTGTTGTACATCATAAAATGGGTAGTTTTACCGTTGTGTATCAAATTTGAATATTTACTGCACAAAAACAAAGAATTTGATGCACAGTCCATAAACGACATATATTTTGATGCATATCAAAACTTGTTTTTTTAAAGTTTGTTATAATTGAATAAATAAACATAATACAAAATTACAAATATAATAAATTATTTTTTCATATTTTTTTACTTATTTTACTTTAAGTTTTGGTTTATAAGAACCTCTCCCTATATATATATATATATATATATATATATATATATATATATATATATATATATATATATATATATATATATATATATAGGGTGAGGTTCAAAAGGGATCTCCAATTATCTAGAGATCCAGGGATCTACTTCCTAACCACACATTTTTCCCTTAATATTTTTTTTTTTTCATTTTTCGTTTTTTAATTCGGTTTTTTAATTCTGTTTTTTTTTTTAGCTATGTTTTACTTAACTTTTTTTTTTTTTCAAAACCACATGTGATTTTTTTGTAAAAAATTGAAATCACATTGATTTTCAAAAACCAAAATTTATAAATTTTAAAATCACACGTGAATTTTTTTTTTGTCGAAAATCACATGTGATTTTCAAAAAACCAAAATTTATAAATTTTAGAGTCACACTTGAAAATTTTGTTTCTCGAAAATCACATGTGATTTTATAAGCAAAATAGTTTGTAGGTTAAAAATCACATGTGATTTTGGTAAAAAAATAATCAATAATGTTTTAAAATCAAACGTGATTTTACCCATAAAAGATTTGTAGATTGAAAATCACATGTGATTTTTAAAAGTAAGGTTGAAAATCAAATGTGATTTTCGGAAGAAAAAAAAAATAATAAAAAAAAAGTAAATAAAAAGGTAAAAGAAAAAAGTAAAAAGTTTTTTTAGAAAAAAAGTAAAAAAAAAAACAAACAAAGATATAAGGAAAAATTGATAGTTAGAAAGGGATCCCTGGATCTCTAGAGAATTAGGGATCCCTTTTGAACCCTAATTTATATATATATATATATATATATATATATATATATATATATATATATATATATATATATATATATATATATATATATATATACTGTTACTTTCTTTTTTTTTTTTTTTTTTTTTGTTTTTTTTTTTTTTTATTTTAACCTTTATTTTTATTTTTTTTTGGTTACAATATAAACTTAGGTTTTTATTTTGAATACCTTTTTATTTATTTTCAAATATTTGATTTTAACATATCTGTTTGAGTTACGCTATAAAATAAATGAGTTACATTTTTATTCGATTATTTATTGGATTTTTTAATATTTGTATTTTTTTGTTATGTTATTAAACAATGTAGCAACGTTTTTATTTTCGTTTATTTTTACCCACTTAATTGTATAAAGTTAATATTTTCATTTTTATTTGTTTTCTACAATTAATTATATATCACATAAATTTTTGTTCCACCGTAACACACGAAGAAAATATTGTAGTTTATATACATAATTCATAGTTAAAATGATACATTATTTTATTTTATTTTCAAAAATGATAAACTTTTTTGATGAGATTTGCATATAAACTTTTATATATATATATATATATATATATATATATATATATATATATATATATATATATATATATATATATATATGGGGTGAGGTTCCGCTACATTTAATGTTTAAAATATATACATGTACGAACACTCTAAAATCAATTATAAATTAATTTAAAAATAGTAAAAAAATGTTTTTTTTTCAAAACTGTTTCGGAGAATCATCATAAAATAATCTCTATAAGCATTTTATGAAATAAAATAAAAAAAAAGGATTATTTTTTTGAAAATTTTGATTTTTAAAAAACTTGGATGCTTTTTCGGTAAATGCATTTTTTAGAAAGTAGATAAATTTTAAAAAAGAATTTTCTATCATGTGCCCTTAGGCACATGATAACCACAATTTTTTAATATTAAAAATACCAAAAAGTACCATTGATTTCTTAACTTTGATAGAAAACTAGATTATTGGCCCGCGATAGCGTGGAAAAAAATAAAAATTGAATCATAAATTTTACTTTTATGTAGATTTTAATTTATTATGAGAAAATAGTGTTTTACGTTTATACAGATGTTGTTTATAGTTATAATAACATATACACATTTATTTTTATAGACATGGTTTGATATTTTGTGTTAGGAGATTTTAGAATAATAATAAGGTAAATTATAGTCCAAAATAAATGATTCTATAAATAAATTATAATTATGTTTTTTATTTAAGTAAAGATTGAATAAAAGAGATAATGTAATTATGTATTGTAAAAGGGTGTAAAATGAAAATAATCTTTGATGACATCATCAATCTGATCTAACGGCTGACATCAAAGATGTTAAACCATCCAACGGATCTTACTTTGCCATGTGGCATTTAAGGCCTCTCTTTTATTATATATTAAAGATATGGTACTTTTTAATACTTTTAATATTAAAAAATGGTGGTTATCATGTGCCTAAGGGCACATGATAGAAAATCCTAAAAAGGAAAATCCCTTTTAAAAAATAAGGTGTATTTTAAGTGATTTTTTTTGTAATATTAATAATAAGATACAGTTTTATCAATAAAACAAATGCATATTTGAAAAAAAGTAGATGTATTTTTTGGAAAATTATAAAAATGCATCTACCGAAAAAATGTATCTACGTTTTTTTCCGAAAAAAAATCACAATTTTTTTTATTTCATAAAAAGATTCTGAGGGTTATTTTAGAAAGATTTTTCGACAAAAATGTGAAAATACTCTTTTTTTTACTATTTTTAAAACGTGATTATTGATGTGTAGAGTTGACATTGTTTGTATTGGATCATATTCATATATATATATATATATATATATATATATATATATATATATATATATATATATATATATATATATATATATATATATATATATATATATATATATATATATATATATATATATATATATATATATATATATACTACAATATAAAAAATCTTCTTTAACATCTTAATATCTTAAATTTTAAGTAATTGAAATTACCCTAATACCCTTAATCTATATTTATTATTATTTAAGTCAAATAACACTCTCTTTCCTAATTAATTTAAAAAAATTAAACATCTAACAAAGTAACTTATAATTCATATGTAATTAAAAAAAATTAAAATACTTTCTATTTAATTTAAAAACTTTCAAAATTATAAATTTTATTTTATAACCCCATAAACTTAAAATAATTAAAATATTATACATTTGTTTCTACTAAAATACGTATACTAAATCTACAGTATAATCTATACTACAATATAAAGAATCTCCTTTAACATCTTAATATCTTAAATTTTAAGTAATTGAAATTACCTTAATACCCTTAATCTATATTTATTATTATTTAAGTCAAACAACACTCTTTTTCCTAATTAATTTAAAAAAATTTAACATCTAATAAAGTAACTTATAATTCCTATGTAATTAAAAAAAATTAAAATACTTTCTATTTAATTTAAAAACTTTCAAAATTATAAAATTTATTTTATAACCCCATAAACTTAAAATAATTAAAATATTATGCATTTGTTTCTACTAAAATACGTATACTAAATCTTCACTATAATATAATCTATTTCTACTATATTATAAAATATTTCTCACATAGTCTTAATTCTCTAAAACCTTAGTAATTGAAATTACTTAACTACCGTTTTTATATCTCTCACCACATATCATTATTCAAAATAACTTATAATTAAATAATGTTGGTTAATAAAGTTTTTGCCTTGTAGAGTAAATGAACGGAAAGATACTTTAAACATGTAGACTTAGAAGTGTTTATTTACCATAATAACACTAACCAATTTCGTTTATATTGATTAAAGAATTTATGATTGGAAACCAAAACTGACATGTAAGTCCATACCGTAATTAACGGTATTTATTTGTTAACAAATGAGTCAAATTCATAAAAAAGTTCGATTACAAACCATGCAAAAATTGATGGAGAATAGGAAGTCGAAAGAGGTTCATCTTAAAAATGATTCCTAAGTTTGTTTTGAAATTTGTTTGATGGAGAATGGGAAGTCGGGTCAACACATACACACTTATGTCACACATGTTGGTCCTAATTGTACTTGATGAGGTTTCATATGGTAAAAATGTTTATTTGTTTATGTTTAAGTGTAGGGCTGAAAAAAATAACTGAACTATCTGAGATCAGACCTTAAGAAAGGTTGGGTATCCTCTCAAAAAGAAACCATCATTATGGATATACATGCTCAAATAGGTATTTACTCATTTTCTTTAAAAAAATATGAGACCATTTTATACTATCTTTATCTTTTAAAAGCTCTTACTTATAATTAGGTTTATTTGTCATTACAATGTTATGTTTTCGATTGTCAATAATTGCAAGAAGCTTACCAAGAAGAACCGATAACGAGATATAAAACTATTAGCGAACTCAATTTAAGAAAAAAGTGTAAAGTGAGTTTGAACCAATCAAGAAATAGAAAAATTGACTATTGATGGACAAATGTTTTAACAAGTACAAGGACAACAAGAATTGCAACAAACTACATTTTCTATCTTTTAAAAGTTCGTATCTATACGTATCTTCACGATTTACATTATGATTGGAGTTTAAATACATTTTATGTTTTTATCGTTTTGCGTATTTAATTTCCGTAGTTAAATATTTGTAATATAATTATATCAAATATAGTTTATTATCTCCGATGCACCGTGCGGGTACTATACTAGTATATATATATATATATATATATAGTGAATGGTTCCTGCGAGAACTCAAAATTCTGCGAGAACTGCGAGAACTGATTCTAGACCCTTAGATCTCTTGATCAATGGTTGTAAATGAATCAGGGACTATTTTGTAAATAATTTGAAGTTAATAGGGAATAATGAAAAAATTGAAGGGTATTATAGGAATTCGACCAAAAATCCTTAAATTTCTCTCTTTTTCGTTTTCATATTCAGCATTAATATCTCATAAATAATTAAGTAGTTTCAGTTTTTCATTCTCCCCTCATTTCTATTGGATCTGGCTTTTTTTTTTTTTTTGCGTCACTCCATCCCCATCATCAGGTTAATCTAAACCAAGATTTTGGTTTAAAAACTAAAAAAAGGGTAGGCAACGTGGAACCTACAATGGTTTAAAGGTAGGCAACATGGGATCTTATTATGCTTTACACAATTATTATTTATTTTTGATTAATTTGTGTAGGAATTCAAGTTTTATAATGTTCTTCATAATTTTCTATACGTATATATAAACTATTTATGTGTGTTAATTTGTTTCAATTTTTGGTGTAAACAGTGTGTGTGTTTTGGGTAAGATCAAATTCCATTTTTCTTTAAATTCACTTAAACAAGGCTAAAGTTTCAATCTTGAGATGGTTCTTCAAATCAATTTAGATACATTCTATTGACGATCTTGATATCGTTGTGTTTTATATTGTCTAAGTTTTCAGTTGAATGAGATTTGTGATTTAAGCGAATTGTGGTAATAAAATTTGATTAGTTTGTCATGTATATTTGATATATTTATATGCTCATTAGTTGTTCGATAAAATGCCTCAACGAACTTTTTTGTGTTCATTTTTAGGTTTCGAAATTCTGGAAAGATGGCGAGCTCCTTGATTTCCATGGTAAATACGTCCGAGTTTTCATAATTTTTAATTAGTCTGTTCATGAACATAACGTCATTTTTGCAGTAACAAGAGGTTAATGCAACATGCCTTAACCTGTTTTACACATGTGCAGGCTAACTCATACATGTTTTGCTAAGAGTGTTGAGATAAGGTATATCCTCCTCGGGTTGTCAGATTTCCGTTTATTTTGTTATATTCTTGTTAAGTGGTTTCGAATATCCTGTATATATATATGACTGAATTGACCTTATAGCATGGTAATATTAATGGCTATTCCTTTCAACTATTAGTCACAAAGTTCTAAGCAAAAGTTTTATCGGATAATAGTTTTTTGGTTTGAGTTTTTTTTCAGCAAATAAAGTTAGTTTATGACTTTACTTTCCGTAGTCTTGTAGATCCTACACGGGTTTTTTTTAGGCAAACCTATTGAATTGTTCACATCTCAAACTCAAGGAAATACAACATAGTTGAAAATGCTTGCGAAAAAATGGTATAAGCCTAATTCAAATGAGAACTACCGATAATAATTAGTATTTAAAACTGTGTGAGTCCATGAGCATATGAATATATTAGGATTTGATATATTATTTGAGATGAGCTTAGTACATATGTGTAATTAAAATTGATGTGGCAGTGGGCTAATATTTCATTTTAAGTGAGTGACATAATTGAAAAGGGTATTTTTGGACTTGGTAATCGTGGGTGTGTGTTTGGGTTTGTATAATTTAATTATTTTGTGAGTCTCTTTTTAATTTTTGTTTGACCAAACGTTTGTGAATTTCCATTTGATTGTTCAATGGTAATAATTCATTTCTAAAATGATTTTTCAATATGCAGATGATAAGCAAAACAAAGATTACAATCAAGAACATAAAGGATGATGAAGAAAAACCTTCGTTTACTCATTTTCTTTCTTTGATTTGTACCTAGTTTTAAGATTTTTATTTTAACTTTTTACGATTATTATGAGTTGTTCATATTTGATCATACTTAGTTCATGGATTTTTTTCTCCATCACATCTGAGCATCGTCACGTGTTCATATATTATCACAGTTGTTCATATATTATCACAGTTGTTTATTTGTAAACATTAAGTTGCGATCATATGAACACACATAAAAGTGAGTTTAGTATTGAAAAGTTAGGGTTCTCTAAATAAAAAATTATTACTGAAGCATCATATACATTAAAGTGAAATTAATATATTTGTATATTTATCTTTTCTCAGTTGCTATGTAAAGAACGATATTGGTAACCATGCGAAAAAATCATTGGCTGAAGGTTTTTAATAAAGAAAAATATTTGTTCATAAATGCAAAAGATTTAAAATACTAAGCTCGACGAATTATGTAGTTAAAAAAAGGAATAAATTAAGATGAGAGAGAAAAGAAAAAAAAATCTAAATTACAAATAAGAAGATTACTATTTTACCCTTTTTAATTTCAGAAAAAGGTTTAATATTCAAAAATAAATGAGTGGTTGAGACTGAGTTCTCGCAGTTCTCGCAAAAATCTGAGTTCTCGCATGAACTAATCCCTATATATATATATATATATATATATATATATATATATATATATATATATATATATATATATATATATATATATATATATATATATATAGGGTGTGGTTCGCCTACAAACCACCTTTAACATACAAAACGGTAGGAACGATTCATAGTCGTTAAATTAAGTATTTTTACCTCCGTTCCTTTTAGTTTCTCCTATCTTGTGCATTATTAGTTGTTTTATCAAATTACTTATACCAATAAATCTAGTTTTTAATCCTCTTTGATTTGATACCAGTCTCGTTTTATAAAAAGTAGATGCATTTATCTATTAGATGCATTTTTTATTACTAGATGTAATTTAAGTGTCAGATGAAATTCAAACATTAGATGTATCTTTAAAAATAGTTTTTTTTATATCTCTAGACAACATTCAACAAAAACTTCTACAAAAACTATATGCATTTAAAAAAAAAAAAAGTAGATGCAATGAATATGATTCAGCAAAAACTAGATGCATTTTTAAAAAAAGTAGATATAATGAATATGCTAAAACAATAAACGAAAAGTATTTATCTCAAAAATAACAAAATAAAGAAGATGAAATAGTAATGCATAAGATACGTGGATGTGTAAATAAGTAAAAACAACACAAATATTGAAAATGCATCTACCATTTTGAAAATGCATCTACCATTTTGAAAATGCATCTAATTAAAAACTGCAAATTGATTAGATATTATAACATTTTCCATTTACTTCTCTGCCAAAAAAAATAAAAAAGTGTTCCAACATACGAAATTAAAACAAATAATGAAAATTGAAAAAATACACCTAATAAAATGTATCTAATTTAAAAAATGAAAATGAAAAATACACTTAAAAGAATACATATTCAAAATACATCTAGTAAAATGCATCTATTTCATTTTCTTCATTAACTTACAGTAACTTTCTGAAGAAAAAAAATTGATTTCTTTTTATTTCTTTTTTTTTATGAAACAAAAAATCAATACATACCTTCTTTTTTACTTCTTCGCGCACCAAATACATAAATCACTACTTGGTTTTTGATTTCAACTTTGAAAGTTTGTATTTTTTTTTTTTCGATTTCATCCGGTTTTGTTGTGGGTTATGTGTATGAAATTTAGTGATGGGTTAGATAAAAATTACGGGATTTTATTTTGATATGATGGAACCGAGATGAGAGGAAGAACAAATCTAGATTTTGATTTTGGATGATGGAATCGAGATGAAAGAGAGAACGGATCTAGGTTGTGATTTAAGAAGAGAGAGAAAGAAGTTAATTTATATTTGGGCTACTTTGTATGTGATCCAGATTCGTTCTTATCGCTCCTATAGTTTATATCATTCTTACTTGATCCCTTTAATATATATATATATATATATATATATATATATATATATATATATATATATATATATATATAGATTGGGGTTAAAAAATGATCCCTAATTCTTTAGAGATCCAGGGATCCCTTCCTAACCACCCATTTTTCCTTATATCTTTTTTTTTTTTTTTTTTTTCTTTTTTCTTTTACCTTTTTATTTACTTTTTATTTTTATTTTTTTATTTTTTTCCGAAAATTACATTTGATTTTCAACCTTACTTTTTAAAAATCACATGTGATTTTCAATTTAAAAATCTTTTATGGGTAAAATCACGTTTGATTTTAAAAAATTATTGATTATTTTTTACCAAACTCACATGTGATTTTTAACCTACAAACTATTTTGCTTATAAAATCACATGTGATTTTCGAGAAACAAATTTTTCAAGTGTGACTTTAAAATTTATAAATTTTGGTTTTTGAAAATCACATGTGATTTTCGACAAAAATAAATTCACGTGTGATTTTAAAATTTATAAATTTTGGTTTTTGAAAATCATATGTGATTTCAATTTTTTACAAAAAAATCACATGTGATTTTGAAAAAAAAAAAAAGTTAAGTAAAACATAGCAAAAAAAAAAAAAAACCGAATTAAAAAACGAAAAAAAAAATGAAAAAAAAAATATTAAGGGAAAAATGTATGGTTAGGAAGTGGATCCCTGGATCTCTAGAGAATTGAAGATCCCATTTGAACCTCACCCTATATATATATATATATATATATATATATATATATATATATATATATATATATATATATATATATATATATATATATATATATATATATATATATATATATTGGGGTTCAAATGGGATCCCTAATTTTCTAGAGATCTAGGGATCCACTTTTTAACCACCCATTTTTCCTTATATCTTTGTTTTTTTTTTTTTTGCTTTTTTTCTAATTTTTTTTTTTACTTTTTTCTTTTACCTTTTCATTTACTTTTTATTTTTTTATTTTTTTTTCTTTCGAAAATCACATTTGATTTTCAATCTTACTTTTAAAAATCACATGTGATTTTTAACGTACAAACTATTTTGCTTATAAAATCACATGTGATTTTCGAGAAACAAATATTTCAAGTGTGACTTTAAAATTTATAAATTTTGGTTTTTGAAAATCACATGTGATTTTCCAAAAAAAAAAATTCACGTGTGATTTTAAAATTTATAAATTTTGGTTTTTGAAAATCATATGTGATTTCAATTTTTTACAAAAAAATCACATGTGATTTTGAAAAAAAAAAGTTAAGTAAAACATAGCAAACAAAAAAAAAAAAAAAAGAAAAAAAAAAAAAAAAAAGTATTAAGGGGAAAATGTGTGGCTAAAAAGTGGATCTGGATCCCTAACAAATTGAGGATCTCATTTGAACCTCACCCTATATATATATATATATATATATATATATATATATATATATATATATATATAGATAGATAGATAGATAGATAGATATTGGTGAGCTAGTTTGCCAATATGTGCCTTATAACAGTTTTAAATTAGTGGGCTTTTTTAGTATGGGTTAAAATGGATTGAAATTGATCCATAAATATTTTCTTTTGCTATTTTAATTTTTTTTTTGTTTAAATAAAATGGGTATCATCTTTTGAAACTTAGCGTGTGATTCTTACAAGTAATTTGAAGTCATTCTTTTGGGTTTTATGATCATATTAATTTGGTATTTTACTATTGAGGTTCAAAGCTCGAATACTAAGAGTAAAAAGATATACCCCTTGGCTACGAAAGTTTACCGGCGAGTACTCTTGACTACCCACAAAGCGGGTCGAATACCCATATCTTTTCTTATTTTTAAAGGCCAAAGCGAAAAATACTCACAAGAAGTCCTTGTGTTGCAACCCGTCTTATTTTATCTTACAAGATTATTTTCTAGTTTAAGTCAGAGCAAAGCCCGTTTTGCAGAAAAGAACAAACTGAAAAATAATTTTGCGAAAAATAATCCAATCAAAAGAAGGTGATAAAATAAGCTAAACAACTATCCGTCTTATATAAATTTATTCAGACTTTTACCTTTTACAAGTCAAATTTGCCACTTCTTTTGTATGTCAACTTATAAGTTGTTACTCTTTAAAACAGTAAAAAGTTAATCACCAAGCATTAGTATCAGACATTCAGTAAGTTACAAACAAATTTTGATAATCTAATCATCGTAGTCTCGAAATACACGAATCAAAAATATATATTTTGACAAAATAATGTTCGGAAATGGTGCACTATAACAAATAGTAAAGACAAAGTAATTATCTTTGTTCTTCCCTCACATTAGTAAGTTCGTATTTTTGTTGATAAATTCGCGTACAAGGATCTTGTATGCGTTTTGGGTAAAATGAAAGCTATCCCAGAATACGTATTCAGACACATTCGGACATGTGAACTTGCATAAGAAGGCTACTTCTATAGTACCCGTGCCACAACAACCTACGTTTGAAACATCAAACCCTGAAACAAAAAATCATAAAAAGGTAAATTAAAAGTCTTATAACTGCGAACTTATCAATGAACAAACATGTATCGTGTATCAATATATAACGACATTTTTATCAATATTGTGGTTAGAAGAACATTACCATATTTTGTAGGATTTTGGATCATATCAAGTGGAAGATAATAGCCATCAACATAAACCATCTTTGCGAAAGGAAGAATTTGGTTTAAAGAATTAATCTCCGTTGCTAATTTGGTATTAAATAACTCCGCTAAGTCATTGTACTTCGCCACACAATCTCTTTGTGTTCCTCCTTCCAAAGTTCTTTGTGACGGTAAGCATCCTATTGGTGGTAAACTAAATACACCGATTCTTCGAGCTCCTAAATTGAATAAATCCTGTTGTTTTCAACCATAAAATTTAGTCTATGTTTTTTTAATGTGACATGTATCAAAGTATAACAGCATTATATTAGGTCCAAAACCTTGCTTCTTACTAAACGATCGAAAAACGTCATTTAGAGTTTGGAAAAGATGATTTTGCCCTTTGACCTAAACTAAAGTTCACTTGTTACCCAACATGTTTGTTTTGACCCTTTTATACTACGAAATAAGAATACGAGTTACCTTTAAGAATTTGGAACCAGAATCGACCATAAGTTGACTATACGAGTCAAAGTCAAAATGGTATTTTCTTAACGGGTTTTTGAAGTAGGTGTTAGTAACGTCATTGCTACCGGTTGCCAAAACGAATAATCCTTTGCTTAATATTGTGTTTGTAACTTCTTCCCCTGCCATAGATTTCACCTTCTCCAAGTACTCTTTGAATAACTCTATTTGTCCATCAAGTGATATCACTGACTAGGGGCAAATAAGTAATTTTATAAATAAATCGACCAGTTACTAAAGGTTTAAATTTTGATATATATAAATAAGTCTATTCAGAATATCTATAATCTATAATACATTAATCAATGGGGCTAAAAGATATATACATTAGAATCAAAAGGTCGAAAATCGATCAAAACTTATATTTAATTCTGTTTTTTGTTTATTCGAAAAAATAGTATTGTTTAAATAGTATATATTATGATTTTGTAGGAAAATCTCCAATTGTATAAAAAAATTACCCGTTTTGACTAATTACCAATATATAAATTTTGAATTTTACCACCTTTAGGTTATATGTACGTACCGCAAGCACAGATGTAAGGGGATCATATCCACCACCTCCGGATGCAAAGTTTACTCCGGTTAATAGATCTTCGATTTGTAGACTTGGATCAAGATATGGTGGCAATACATCTTTTACACCTAGTTCTTCCACTACGAATTAATCAAACATACATCAATAAACCGATCAAGAATTAAATATATGATTTTCCGTCTTGTTTTTAAAAGTTAATCAACATGGAGCATATCATTAGTTTGACATCACCATATCGTTTGATTGATGCAAACCTTTATATATGTTTTTTTTAGTATGTTAAGTACATATTTGTATGAATATAATTTTGTATTGATACCATATTATACATGTATGCATTTAACTTTTCTTTTTTGAACAGCAAAAATACAAACAAGAAGCTTCGACATTGCCATACCCCATGTCATCTAACTTAAAATCAATAATCATATGCAATAAAAAAAATAGTATTTTCTTGTTGTAACATTATTTGTCTATTTAACATACAAACATGCACAAATTATACGCCATATATTCATGTACATGTATGTAATTATATACCAATAAAATCCGAAGGAACTTTGCCATTAGAAAACCTTCCAGTGGGTTGTCCTCCAACAAAGTCTTTGCCATAAGGAGGATAGTTCACCTTGAAAATCGTCTGTAAGTTATTGTTATTTCCTGTATCGACAATTGAATCTCCAAACACGATAACTGCTGGTACTACTGAACTATCAATTCCGTTGCATCGTAAATGCAACGGAACTAGAAATAGAAGAATAAGAAAGGAAAATGGTGTGTGAATAAAGAGGGAAAGAAGTTTCATTTCTGTTTTAGGAAAGTGTGTGAAGAAATGCCCAATTCAAACTCATATGTAAGAGCATTAAATACGTACATATCCATTCTTTTGTACATAGGTTTTGTAAGTGTTTTATACTTTCCTATAATTTAAAGAAAACCTACTAATTATTATTACATGTGTTCTAAAAAAATTTCAGTCGAAATAACATAGATGTAGTTAATAACTTTTTTTTTTTTTTTTTTAGTTAGATTATCTATTTGTCCATGTATTAAAGTTAAAAACGTTGGTTATTTTTATAATTTGAAAATTTGAAAATAATTAAGGGCAAAATAAAACAGTTACTCCATATTAGTTATCCATTTTTAAAAACTGATAAATAATTTTGGAACAAACATATATATAAAAAATTGACAGTTTTTTTTAGACAAATGGAGTACTAAAATGTATATGATTATAGCGAAAATTTTATTTTATGTGTAGAATTATAAAACTAGAAAGGCTTTTTTTTATTCTTTCGAGTTTGGTTTACTGAAGAAGGGCAGACCTTTTACCGGTTATACATGTAGGATTGACTTTAATCTGACTTAGATGTAAACAATCTACAGATATTTGTTATTGTTTTTAAACCATTTTTCATACCAGCCTAAAATGTTTATCTAAAAAATATTCGAATCTAAAACCTCTGTAAAGATATTATAATATCTTATTAGTAGGTAATTTTAACGATAGGTTTGCATAGTACTACAAAAGCTATCTACTAATAAAATCGATTCTTAATAACTTGTTACTCTCGAATTGATGAATATCGGTTATTCATAAATAATCTATTTTTTGACTAGCTTGTTATGTTGTGGCTAATATTGTTATACGAAGTATCATGCAATATGGATGTGGTTGCAGGTTATTCATTGTGAATTTATGACCTGCAATTTCCAATGTTTTCTAGATCTAAATTTATTTTTCATATCATATCAATATGTGAATTTAATGATATATGTTAGAAGTTTAGTGTGAATAGTTTAAATATTCTTAGTTTATAGTTAAATCTAATTGGTGATGAAACTATATTTTGAGAAACTTATATGAACGAGGAGGTTTTTTCGTGTTCTGTTGCCCTGTAAAGGCGAGTGTTTGTTTCATATATACGTTGTTTAATTAAGGCATCAACGTGACTATCTAAGGGTATTCAACCTAAAACGTTTACAAAGCTAACATGGCCTTACTACTAGATCATCCTGGTAATGGTATACATTAGATATTTATCCAAAATGTGTTTTTAATTACAACGAAGGATAAGTATATACTTATTTGGTTTGTGATGATATAAAAGGTTATATAAATGATATCAATGGAACTCTACTAGTCATAAGTTGTGTGGTTTTAGATCTAAATCTAATAATGGTGTTGCTAACCATAGTTCTCGGGGCTGTTGTTAATATATTCTAACATATTTTAATATATTGTATTCCGTAAAAGAATGGGGTGGTTACTTTAAATACAAAGACTGATTTCTTAAATTTATAGTATATTTATACGTGTATTATTATATTAAACATAATCACGAGGTTATATTTAATAAAACCCAAACAATAATACATAAAAGTGTGGCAATTTCTTTTGATAATTGAAGAACGTGTCCATCATATGACAAGCCACATACAGAATATAGCTATCGACTACATGGTTCATTCATTCAATCATTGATTCCTTTGACGGTTTGGTACATTGATTACTTACATGTGTAAGTACTCAATCAAGTAGTTTTCATTTCAGTGAATAAATATACGTGATGTTCCGGTATGAATTGTTATTTTTGTCGCGAATCACAAGAATCGCGATACCTGCCCTTTAATGTGAACTTAAGTGATTTTAACATTACATAACGTAATATTCACATTACCTAGATATCACATCCTATGGGTATATGGTTTATATTGTTTGTCACCAGGGGTGACACTAGAAAATTTTGTACGTGGGCGCAAACTAAGGATAATTTGTCAAGTGGATGAATTTTTACAATTCAAATGGGGGCAAAACGTCAAAAAATACATAAATATAACATTTTTCTTCATTACAAAAATATTTAATGGGGGAAAATGGCTACTTTGCCCCTACCATGACTTCGCCCCTGTTTGTCACGATTCTCAACAAATGACGAAGACCATAACTCTTAAGTAATCTTGACTCGTGATATAAATCTATAATCTATAATCTTATATATAGTCTACTTTGCTAACCGTATACGATGCGTGGTTATAATCAATTAATTTTGGTTGATCTGTAAATTGTTATGAACCTCACAAACAACATGTCTTAGGGGTGTTTGTTTGAGCTTGTATAAGGGCTTATGACTTATTGATATTTCGACTTATGTTTTATAAGCTCAAATTTTCTAGCTTATTTAACCATTTATGGGCTTATTATTGTTTGTTAAGACATAATAAAAAAAGTAATAAGCCTATAAACGGTTACATAAGCTAGAATATTCGGGCTTATGAAACATAATCCGAAATTTCAATAAGCAATAACCTCCTCATATAAGCCCAAACAAACACCCCTTAATCGCCTTAATCGCCATGATCTTTGACTAATTTTACTTTTATTAACAAACTTGAAGGCCCAACTAGCTATTAGATTCAGATCCAAAAAGTAAGAGCCCAATTTGTTGGTCATGGTTCAAGATACAATGGCCCATGGTTTATTTTCTCCAAAAACAAATTAACTCCATTTATTAAAGTTGATCTTTAGCTTCTATTGTAATAAGCAAATCTATTATTACTTATAATCTAGAGTCGTCGGCTTTATTACGTGTGAGATATTCCAAATAGTGAAATGGTATGTATTTGAAACTTATGACTCTTTTGTTGTCCTGTGTTTTAATTACCATAATTTGAGGTATAATGATATTTAAACTGTTCAGTTACCCTAGGTTAATAACACATTTGAAACTCCTGACTCTTTGGTTGCCATGTGTTTTAATTACCATAATGTGATGTATAATGATATTTAAACTGTTCAGTTACCCTAAGTTAATAACACAGACGTTTTTAGGTACTCCAAAAGTTGGTGGTATTAATGGCATACTAATTATTGAGGTATAATGATATTTAGACTATTGAGTTACCCGAAGTTATTAACACAAACGTTTTTAGGTACTCCAAAGTTTGGTGGTTTTGTGTTTTCTATATAAGTTAGTTCGTCAGAAAAGTTACTTTTGCATCAACAAGCCCCATAACTACGTACAATTATGTCTCTTTCAAAAAACATGTCTCACTCCAAGATTGGCGCCCTTGACCCAACTAGAGAAGATTGGGTTGTTCATGTACGACTTTGTAGAATGTGGGAGGCAATAATTACAAAACTCGGTGATGTCTTACTTGGGTTGGAGATGGTTATGGCTGATGATGAGGTAATTTCTAATTTGTTTGAAAATTTTAAAAGCTGGAAAAAGGGTACGCCAAGAAAACATTTAATATACAATAATTTCTACCATCAACGATGGAAACTGTGGGGGGTTAAATTAGTTTCTTACATGTTTTTTTTTTTTTTTTTTTTTTACCAAAAAGGGCGGTTCAATACAAGGTTTCATCACTAGAAATCATATACGAAAGTTTAATGCTCTTCTCGAAGAGGGCCAGGTATATCAAATCTCGAGGTTCAGAGTGATTGAAGGTCAAATGGGATATAAAGTTGTCCCGAATCAATACCGCATCCGTTTCAACATTGCAACATCGGTTCGTAAACTTGAAGGTGGTCATGGGGAGTTTCCATTGAATGTGTTTAGTTTCACACCGACGGAAGTTCACCTACAGAGAATCAACAACAATCCCTCCTCACTGGAGCCGGTTTTTCTTTTCTCCAAATGTTTATGTTTTCTTTCCTATATCCAGTTTTTTTGTGGAACATAAATAAAACACGCGAAATGAATCCGATTCTTCAATTGGATTAAAGGTGTTGTAGAAATTATTCGAAACCATTCGATTTAATTGAACATTTCTATTGTAATTTGTAAAGAATCTATATATTGTATTTAATTTGGTGTTTGGGGATTTTTGGAAGCTGAGTTTTACACATTCGAGGGAAACAGAAAGTAGCAGGAAATAGGCACAAACCATGTGTTTTAATTTTAGAAAGTAGAAGGTCGGTGGCGGTAAAGACACAAAACTCCAGATTCTGATCATTGTTCGTAACAAATCTCTTTACAAAATTGTCACCCCGCAACGCGCGATAATACGCCTAGTATGTTAATATTCTATTGGTTGTAATGGAACTCGTTATCATCGTTATCCTTAATAATATATAATAAAAGAGGGATCATGAGCTTAGATAAATTAAAATTTCAGCTGAGATTGATGATACTATCAAATATTGTTTTCATTTTAAATCCTCTAACAATACATAATTATATTCTCTCTTTCATTCAATCTTCGCTTAAACAAAAATCATCCGTCTGGTCTCCTATTTTGTCATTTCTTATTTACTTATACTAGTAGGGTACCCGCGCGTTGCAGCGGCGGCTACAATTATTTAATGTATATGCAATTTGATTTCTTTCGGTAATCGTTTTCAATGGAAATGGATAACGGATAGCGATGACTTTTAGTTATCATAAATATAACTTAGATTAATGCAAGATCGTGTGCATTTTGTGCACTTTCAGAGGTTTTCCTTTTCATATGGGTCAGATTCATTTTCCTTTTCCTTGTTTCTTTGATAATAATTTCTATTCATAGTTTTCCGACGATCAGATGCATTTTGTCCACTTTCAGAGGTTTTTTCTTAACCAATCCACGAACAGATGGTGTTTGGCATGGTGTTATATTGTCACATGATGAATGATTTATTCTCCTATCTGCTAAAGTTCATATGGATACTACATTCCATGTTCTCAAATCCATGTCCATATGAGGTGTTCTCATATCTATATTTGTTGCAAGTATGGCTTGGATTTTTTTCATTTCTTTTCTCCTTGCATAATACTCTTTTTGGTATTCTTTTCGTTTTGCTATAGCCCAAACATTAGTATGAATTACACTTATTATATAAATATACCCCGAGATTAGTTTTAAATGATAATTATACCTTTTTTTTTATCCAAACTGGGAAACATCACCATTAACAACTTTTCTCATTTTGCTTTTGTATAGTCTTTCATAATAATCTCTATCTTGTTCTTTACGTTTATCTGCAACATTATTATCTTTATTTTAAACATGGGATACAAATAATATAAAATCTAAATAAATATAAAAGATATACCTTTTTTCATATCGATGAGGTTGGGATTCCTATTTTCATCATTGCATGGTCTCATTTCAAACTCTAAGATATGCAAACAAAATAATGTGTAATAAATTTATATGACATTGTATGAAAGTCACGCATGATATATCATTTTGTTTTAATCGCATTGGATAATGATTTGACTCAAGAATAACTTTTACTTTTTGAAATCCATTTATGATAATGTTCATGGGTGCAAAAAAATATAAGATATTGGATAAATTATTATAATAATTTTGTTAATATAATCTCGAGCCTCTTCTACAACAACATCTCGAGCAACGTCTTCATCATCAACTAGCCCATTGAGTGCTCTACCTCGGGCCATCGACATCATACGCTCTACTGATTCCAGTTTTTCAAGTCTTGTTCTCTTTTTCGTTTCTTGGCAATGCGATCAACCTTGTCATCGTCCATGTTATTGGATCATTGATGGTGTTGCCAATAGGTTTTATTGTACAATTATATATATAAAAAAATGGTATGAAAAAAGTAAATATTAAAAGTTTATATATATAGTATAAAATGTGGAGTGAAATTTACAATATTAAAATGGTTTTGTATTTTAAATTTTTTAAATTTTATTACTAATTAGGAAAGTATATTGGTGGGAAATTGATTTGTCTCTTATATTAATTTTTGCTTTGTTCTATGTATTAACAAAATGCTGGGTATAGAAAAATGAGAAATTTTGTGTCATTAGAAAAGAAAAGCATGTTTTTCTACAAAACAACAAATGTTAGATATCCACTATTGTTAACAAATGTTAGATATCCACTATTGTTAACAAATGTTAGATATCCACTACTGGTATTATATGTGTAGGTAAAATATGTTGTATCCGAAACAATTTTGATTATAAACAAAATGAATTACATTTAACATATTATGATTACGATAAATAAAACATACCATATACTTGATACGAATCAAAACAAAATAATATCGAAGAACGATATAGCCGAGGCCCGTGTTTCACACGGTTTCCTTAAAACAGATTCGCCGTCTATACGTCGTCTGTCTCCCAGGGTACAACGGCCGAAGCAGTAATACTGCCGGACTTGAACCCATATGCCTGAAATCTTGACGGAATTTACATGTGCGATGTGATTAAGGATAACAAGGTGTTTTAGCAAAACATCGGGTATTAGTCTTCTCATTTTTCCTCCTTTTTTAATGAGTTAACCAATTGGTTATATAATGCAAACTAAAACCAACATCATTATGATGATTATTAATTTCGTTTAATAGTCATGATTATGTCATAAACTATAGACGTTACAAAGCTTTTCATTTATCCAACATAATGACTCAAACTCATTATGAGATAAATTAATAGAAATATGTAACTCAATTGGCTTTAATGCATAATATACCATACTTTGAGACTTGATATCCCATTCATCTCATATCAACTTTGGACACATAACTCTTAATATATCGCCAAAGTTGGGGAAAACTCACTTATTTCCCAAAAATTCCAACAATCCCCCACATGAATGGATATATAAATCACACACATGTTCCAACAAAATTACAACAGGTAAATCTTGCATACAATAGGTAGGTGTTACCCTTTGAACCTTCGCTTATGAAATATACTTAGACTACTGGTTATGAGTAGAACTCGATGCCTTTGAACTCATCAGCCGTTTGTGTAGACGGCAATATACTTCACACATGATTCTCCCTGACATGGTCAAGTCCTCATAGTCATGTTCGTTAAAGGTCATGAACATTAGCCTGGTTCTGCGAGAGCTCTAGGAATTGTGCCCCAACAATTTCATTCGAAGCGACCCCACTTCTCTCTCACATAGGTGATTCATTAGAAATCATTAAACTCATACGGTTATTTCTTTGAATCATTAAAAGCGTCGAGCTTAGCCTCACACTATCGTCACTATTAGGAATGGGCTAGGAAGTATTGTAAACTCCCTTAAATTGGTTTAGGAGGTAGGTAAACTACCCCCACAGTGACTTCCCTTCATTCATACAACTAGGTTGTCCTATTGAACCCAGATCTTGGGATCTCCAGTCAATTGGGTTAGGTTTCCTTTGCATAAACTTATTCATTTAAGGGCTTTAGTCCCATTCCACAACTTGATCCCCTTTCAACCCCGTGGTTGTCGGATCCGAAATGTTATCTTTTAACTCTTTAGAGTTAACTCAGATAATATTATAGGAGACAAGTTGTTCTAGCGGTATTGTGATAATAATATATAGATTACCTCCAAGAAGTTTCGAAGCTGGCCAGCAATCATCTTGAGGATTCTACCAAAACACCTCATTTTCCTTTAAAGGAACACATCTCCACTTATGCTATTAAAATCTTATATATAAGATTATTAACTAACATTTGAGTATCCTTATCACACTAAAGGACCTCCTTTTTATTTATATACCTTAAACCTCTTACTTTTCTTTTGATTGATTCTTACACGTGAACCAATTGAAGTGATTGCAAATTTGTGTATCACACACATTACAAGGTATATTAATTTTTTTTTTCTCGACCTTTGAGTACTCCTCTTGGTCATGTCCTAATTGCGTTGGACCCCCACATTTTTACATATTCTTCTTTTAACTGAATAAACTTTTGATTTTGTCTTGTCGTTTCGTACTAGTGTTCATAAACACTTTTATCTCCAATGTTAATTAATCTCAACAAAGACTTATAATTAACGAGTCAAAGTCTAGCATGCCATAGACCTAGGACCAAAGAATATGAATAGAAGATGCATCATTCTAATTCTTCATATCTTTCTTACATGGAGCCTACAACATCTCTCTAATCAACGACACAAAAAAAAAAAAAAAAAAAAAACCGATTCATGAGAATTAACCACCATCCTAAACTCTAAAAGTTATAGGAGTGTCTCATATATTTATTAATTCTGTATATTAAATCTATACGCAACTCATCATTCAGTTATTTCAATCTTTCAAATCATATATCCGTCTATGATTGAAAAAGTTTCACCATAACTCCATAGAGAGATCAATCTCGTGCTTAACTCGCACAAATATGGTGAAATACTATTAATTGACACCATGTGACAAATAAAATTATCGATAATATAACTAGATTACCATTATAAATTATTGGAGACAAGTAGATTGACATCCAATACCGTCAATTTATAGTGTTTATCTCAAATACTACATACAATTTCAATATTATTATATTGACACCATTATATTGTCAATTAATTTGAATTGCAGTAATTAAACTTTATTGAAAACATCTTCCATTTTTCAACAAAATTGAAGGTAATACATAAGTACACAAATCCTTCATTTACCATGAGAATATATATGTTATGAACCTCAATAGATTCAACCTTATAAGATTATGAGCATCTTATTGTAATTCATTAAAGTTCATAAACATGAATTTTTCTATCAAATGTTATATCATAGAGTAAAATGTCCTTCCCGTAGACGTACTCATCATAACCATTGGTTTGAAACAAATTTCAAAAACACATTCACACATGATGTGTTTATTCACAAATTATAGACATACGCAATGCTTCTAGCATAATGTATTTCCAATACTATAATTTCATTATTTAGGTGGTTATTAGTCATATCACGACTTAACAACCATTATCTTTTGTCCTGACAACAATTCTCAACATCACGAACCATAAGGAAATTCCCAGTATGATTCCCATGACGACCTTTGTGGTCTCCACTTTGGTTCTCCCAAATTGGTGCTCACGTATCCACAAAGTCATATTCATGTTTCATTTGAAACACAAAACTTAGAATATTTAACAATATATTCCAAAATTCTCTTTTAATAGTTAATAAGAAAACTCATTTCATTATGGAGAAGTAGATCGTCTACAACTCGTGTTAACTGTTATTCCTTACGTTTTAAATAGAATTATATTCCAAATGGAATAATTAAAACTCTATTACTCAAACGACTATTTACGTTATGAATAAAGCGATATTCCAAAACGATTCATAAGAATTCTACTTCCTAAACCTTCACATAAAATCATTACATATAAATTTATGGGTTTAGAATCAAAAGCGCTTTTACGCGAAAGCGTTACATATAAACACGATGGTTTATAAAAGTTTCATACACATATGAAACATCAAACGAAATACTTAACACTTTGTTAAGCATGTTTCGTTTTTAACAAGTTGTTTAATCAAACAAGGTTTGAATTATCTTTCTAAACCAATATTGGATTTGAGCATGAACCGTTACATAGATTAAGCACAATAGCTTAGAATTATTTGGATACCATATTTAAGAATTAAATGAGCCCCACATTTAAAATCATCAAACCCATGAATGAGAAACGGAAACGTAAGGCATAATTATACATTTATACCTCTAAATGCCACCATTATTAGTCTGGTAATTGCTTCATTGCAAGTAAACAGATAATTATTAAATGTCATATAATATAAATTACCCAATTAATTGATACCCGTTCACGTTATACACTCTTTATCATTCATGACAATTTAAATTCACAAGCTTTATTCTTACCAAATTAGATGGACACAAAGCATAACTTTGTCTCACCGTCAAAACCATTCAACATCAAAATTCGGGTAATTCCAAATTACGAGTTTGATATTGAAATTAAAGCATCTTGTTATTATACAAAAGTCAGAAGTTAATTGAAGCCAAAAATATAATTGAATAAAACATACTTCAGTTCTTCAATATAATTTCAAGTCTATGAAAACAATTCCAAAATCAACTTCATTTTCTTATAATCAAAAGTTTGGGATAAGAAAAAAAAAAGAAATTTAAAGAACGCATCTTAAATTATCTTATATCATTGGTTTCTCAAACCTCAACATGGTTTTAATCAAAATGTTTCGGGTATCATTTATAAAGACTCTGTTTTAAGATTGTAGGTAAAATATGTTGTATCCGAAACAATTTTGATTATAAACAAAATGAATTACATTTAACATATTATGATTACGATAAATAAAACATACCATATACTTGATACGAATCAAAACAAAATAATATCGAAGAACGATATAGCCGAGGCCCGTGTTTCACACGGTTCCCTTAAAACAGATTCGCCGTCTATACGTCGTCTGTCTCCCAGGGTACAACGGCCGAAGCAGTAATACTGCCGGACTTGAACCCATATGCCTGAAATCTTGACGGAATTTACATGTGCGATGTGATTAAGGATAACAAGGTGTTTTAGCAAAACATCGGGTATTAGTCTTCTCATTTTTCCTCCTTTTTTAATGAGTTAACCAATTGGTTATATAATGCAAACTAAAACCAACATCATTATGATGATTATTAATTTCGTTTAATAGTCATGATTATGTCATAAACTATAGACGTTACAAAGCTTTTAATTTATCCAACATAATGACTCAAACTCATTATGAGATAAATTAATAGAAATATGTAACTCAATTGGCTTTAATGCATAATATACCATACTTTTGAGACTTGATATCCCATTCATCTCATATCAACTTTGGACACATAACTCTTAATATATCGCCAAAGTTGGGGAAAACTCACTTATTTCCCAAAAATTCCAACAATATGTTAGATATCCACTATTGTTATTAAATGTTATTTTAAGTTACGTGTTCAAAGCAATTTTATGTGAAACATATAAGTTTAAACAAAATTGAATCTCATTCATATCAAATTTGAGTTGAACCGACATATGTTATTCCATATGTAAAGTTAATAGTATTTAATATATAAGTTAATCTAATATTTTATATATTTGAAATTAATATAGTTAGAAAATATGGAAACAATATTATTAAAATATTAATATAAATGATAAGGGTAAAATAGTACTTTCCTTCTTAAATTTTAATTTTAAGAAAACATATGTAAATGCTTTATAGATAGTATGATAATGACTAGATCTGAACTATGATTTACCTTATATTTATTTTAAAATCTCCTACTACAAAGTATTAAAAATGTGAATAAACATAAAAATATATATGTTATTGTAACTATAAACAATATGTGTATAAACGTAAAATTATCAAAATAACATATACACAAATATAAAGTTTATGATTCAATTTTTATCTATATTTATCCGTGTTAACACGGAACAATAATCTGGTTATAATCGTATTAGGACTCTTAAAGAGTCTTAGATCTCATAAGTATAGTTCACATGGAAGTCTTTAAATAGTGTGTGGTTGCAAATAAGTTATGTTTTATCGAGCTATTTCCGCTCAAATTTGTGTTTGGCTCATTCAAATCAATAATGCTACTAAATTTTGAGAAAATTTCCGATCATGTATCCGAACTTTGGACTAATATAGTAGCATAATCGAATATTTTTTCAAAGTTTTGCAGCATTTTCTCAAAGTAAAGTACCTTATTCATATATTAACACTTATTTGTAGCGTTATCAAACATTAATATATAACATTTATAATACAAACCGTCTAACATCTGACAATCAGCTTTGGGAGTGACATACTTGAATATTTTCGCAAAGTTTAGTAATGTCATCGAACGTTTCTGAAAGTTAGTAATTCAGTTGAACAAAAATAAAGTATAGTAATAAAATTAAACATTTTCTCAGAGTTCCGTAACATAATTAAGCATTTCTCAAAATACACTAATACAATCGAAAAAAATAAAATATAATACAAAATTAAATATTTTCTAAAATAATTAATTTCTATTAACCATTTAAAAATGATGATCTGTGATATAAACTGTTTTTAGAGAGAGAAAGTAAACCAGAGTTTTTAGGTAGAGAAAATGAGGATTTCAGACGCCATGGAAGACGAAGAAAAATGGCTAGCAGAAGCGATCGCCGGAATTCAACACAACGCTTTCTACATGCATCGCGCTTTAGTAATTTCACTTTTCTACTTTTCAATTTTGATTCAGTTTTGCAAATTGATAATAATCGATTCAGTAGCTGCTATAGATTTTCGTAAATTTTGATAATAATCGAGGAATTAGCGTGAGTTGTGATTTTGCCCCAATTTGTGTTAATTTGATAACAATCAAATCAGTAGTTGTGATTTGCATGATTAGTTGCTTTAAATTTGATTCAGTTTTGCAATTGGATAACAATCGATTCCGAAGCTGCTGTGATTTTGCCCTAATTTATGTTTAATTTTGATAATAATCAACTTAACAGCTGAGATTACTGATTAGTATGATTTGATAACAATCGATTTATGAGCTTGTGTTAATTTGATAACAATCAATACAGTAGCTGTGATTTGCATGATTAGTTTCACTGTTTTACTTTCAATTTTGATTCAGTTTTGCAGTTCGATAACAATCAGTTCAGTAGCTGTTGTGATTTTACCTTAAATTTATGTTAAAATTTATAACAATCGACTCAGAAGCTGTGATTAGTATGATTTGATAACAAACGATTTCAGTCGCAAATTTGTATAAATTTGATAACAATCAATACAGTAGCTGGTGATTCGTATGATTTGTTAAGGTGTTGCTTTGAATTTGATTCAGTTTTGCAATTCGATAACAATCGATTTTCTAGCTGCTGCGATTAGTGTGATTTGATAACCATCGATTTATTAGCAAATTTGTGTAAATTTGGTAACAAGCAATTAGGTAGCTGTGATTCGTATGATTAGTTTCAGTGTTCTACTTTCTCTTAGATTAAATTTTGAAATTCTATAGTAGCTATCCTAGGAGCTGTGATTTCGTCTTAATTTGTATTACTTTGAAAGCAATCAATTTGTGCTCTACTGTCTATTTGATTTGATTTGATTTTGAAAATTGATAAATCAGGAGCTGCAGTGATGTTGCATTAGTTTGATAACTAACAATTTAGAATACGTGTTTTGCATGCTTAATTACACTCTTCTACATAGTGATAAGTTGATAAGAATCAACTCATCTGATGTTAATTCATATGATTACTTTCAGTGTTCTACTTTCAGTTTTGATATTTGATAACAATCGATTCAGAAGCTATGATTTTATCCTATATTGTGTTAATCTGATAACAATCAATTCAGTAGTTGTGACCGATATTATTAGTTTCAGTGTTTAAACTTTATATTTGATTTGATTTTGATATTTGATAAAAATCAGTTCAGTAGCTGTGATTTTGCCCTAATTTGTGTTAATTTGTTATGATTTTTATCAGGATGCTAACAATCTCAGAGAAGCCCTAAAATATTCTGCACAGTTGTTGTCTGAGCTTCGGACTTCACGATTATCACCTCACAAATACTATGAGCTCTGTAATCCTCTATCCTTCACTGAAGTGTATTTAATTTTGTTCTAAAATATTATTTATACGTTTATGTAGGCTCATATGTTATTATGTTAAGAATTAGAGATATAGTTTGACTTTGGATAAGTAAATCAATTCTTATATGTAACTTGCTAACATGGAAGGTTTTGAAATAAAGGAATGGTAATGGGTATGATAGTTTGATATCGATTGTTTGGTTCAAAGGTTTTGGTTTTCTAATAAGAAATGAAACCCACCATTCTCAATCCATCTCCTTATCTATCCCATACCCATAGTGATTCCTGTTTGCAAACCAAACACCCTCTAGGAAAACTCATTTCAAGTTTAACAGAAACAAGTTTGACCTAAAATGTACATAAATGACAGCCCATAAATAATTTATCGTTTTACTCGTTAAAAAGGGAAAAAGAACATTTAATCAGGCCAGGGCGAGTGCTAAATTGGTAACATAGTTTACTGCAGTTTTGGAATTTTTTAAGTAATAGACGTGACTACTAATGTTTGAACTATATCCCCCTCTTGCCTTTTTGGAAGGTGGTATTGTTAAATTCCTGTTCAAATATGATATCTGCAAGATTGATAGTTATGATGTTTGATTAAGTAGTTTGTTGTTTGGTTGGCATATTCAGATATGAGAGCCTTCGACGAGTTGAGAAAGTTGGAAATGTTCTTTAAGGAAGAAGAGAGGCATGGGTGTTCAGTAGTGGACTTGTATGAACTTGTCCAACATGCTGGAAACATTTTACCTAGAATGTAAGGAATAATACAACTAAGTTCTCCCTCTCACCCTTTTTAAATCCTTATATTACTGTTCTTTGCACTTGCACCCATAGATAATCACGAGCGTCTAGGTCTTGTTTGCCAGAGTCCATTACTTGGCTTGCCAGTTTTCCTCTGACAGGAGCTTTGGGCCATTTTGTAATCTCTGCATGCACAAATAGTCACTCATAATTGTAATTTGTGTCCATTTAATAATAGAACTGATGTTTATGCATGGTACAGAATTATCGGCCAATTTGATCCCGCTCTAAAAAATACATGTACATGAATCTTGACCGAACAATGAAGTCTCATTCTGTAGTTACAATTTTATTGAAAAAGATTATCTCTAACAAATAAAAATAGAGTGCCTGTTGGAAAGTCAAATATTTAGGTAGTTGTAATTCTTATAACGGGTTTCCTGATATAATAAAACCTATTTGTTTCACACATGGGTAAATTTAAATGTTTGAAACGTCATGGAAGTTGATCTTAGCTTTTAGTTACTTCACTGTGAAAGAAGAATTTTTATTAAGCATCAATTTATAGACCTCAAGTTATAAGTTAAACAAGTATATCCATAAGCCTATGTTACAAGAATAGCAGGTCGAGCTTCTTGCTTAGTCAAGGGTTGATAATCATGAATTCAGATAACTGACTTTAGACAGGATGGTAACTGAGGTTTAAAGCTATTGTAGAATGAAAATACGTGTGCTTCATTGCAGCAACTTCTGTTTATCGGTGGAAATTCTTGATATTTTGTCTATCTATTTATAGGTATCTCCTATGCACAGTAGGGTCTGTTTACATAAAATCAAAGGAGGCTCCTGCGAAGGATGTTCTTAAAGACCTCGTTGAAATGTGTCGTGGGGTCCAGCATCCTATACGCGGGCTCTTTCTTAGGAGTTACCTTGCACAAATTAGTAGAGATAAGCTTCCAGATATTGGTTCTGAATATGAAGGGTAAGAAAGTTGCCTCTCTTGCCAAATTAATGAATATTCTTCTTCTTCCTTGTATGCTATTGTATGTGACCACCCAAGTACTAATATTTTTTCATTAAAGCCACGCATTAATTATAACCGTCATTTTGGCCACCCAAAGTATGTATCTTGCGTCATTTTCACCATTTCGACCAAAAATATACCAAATGACGAAAATGACTCTAAGTTGTTAAAAAAGACAAGAATATGTTTCATTAGATGTCAACATAATTTATGTTAAAATTGTTATCTTTTCAAAATACATAGGCAATATTCTTTATTTTACATGTTTTTGGTCGAAGTTGGTATAAATGACACAAGATCCCTGCCTATATGTTAGTTTTAATACATGGGTGGCCTTAATGAAAAAAGTCGAAACTGGTTTAAATGACACAAGATCCGTAATTATCTCTAAGGAATAGAAGAAGTAATTTGTTTTAGTTAAGAAGATAACAGTGATTGTTGCCTTGTAGAGATGGTGATACTGTAATGGATGCTGTAGAGTTCGTGTTACAGAATTTTTCAGAAATGAATAAACTTTGGGTTCGAATGGAGCTTCAGGTTTGTAGGTTTGTATCTTTATTATTTTATTTTATCACATTGTGACATGCAAAGGACATATACTTGCATGGCCCAAATGTTGTAATGAATCATGAGATCATGATTTTTCACAATGCAGGATTAATTGTGCTTCTTGTACTACATTCATTTTGGTGATCCTGAGTTGAGGCCTTCATTTCGGCTTTCTGGTCTGCAGGGACCTGCCAGGGTGCGAGAGAAAATGGAAAAGGAGAGGAACGAGCTGCGTGATCTCGTAATTCCAACACCAAGGAACACATTTCTTTTGTTACAGTACACGGTGAAATAAATGTTGTTTAAATTTCAGGTTGGTAAAAATCTGCATGTCCTTAGTCAGATAGAGGGTATTGATCTTGAATTGTACAAGGAAACCGTTCTTCCCAGAGTCTTGGAGCAGGTCTAGTTTTCTAGTTACTCCAACATTTTCATTTTTTTGTTAGTGTAGCCTTAGAGTACATTTTTAAAATGTTTATATTTTGTCTGACAGGTTGTCAACTGTAAGGATGAACTTGCACAGTATTATCTGATGGACTGCCTGATTCAGGTGTTTCCAGATGAATATCACTTACAGACTCTTGAAACCTTGTTGGGAGCTTGTCCCCAGCTCCAGGTGTGTAAATGTGTAATGTTAGTTATCCAGTTCTTTATTTTAAACAAACTTTTAATTTTGTGTTATTTATACGAAAACTGTTTCAGTTTTATGTTTCTTTTGGCTCTTAAAGCTCTATCTGTGCACAATCTTTTCAAATTGCAGCCTACGGTTGACATCAAGACAGTACTATCCCAACTTATGGAGAGACTATCAAGTTATGCTGCTTCGAGCCCAGAGGTGAGTTGTTTATGGGAAATTTTTTCATGTTTCATGCTTTATCATTTTGTTGAAGTGATTACTTTTGTAGGTCCTACCGGAGTTCCTCCAAGTAGAAGCTTTTTCAAAATTAAGCAGTGCTATTGGGAAGGTACTCGTGAATAATAATACTTATGGATATTACTGTTTGTTTTCCTGAAACAAAGTATTATTACGTTTGTTTCCTAAAACATAGTATCTTATCCTTTTGTTAGAAGTGAACAGTTTTGAACCTATGTCTATTTCATTCTGCTATAGCAAATTTTTTGTGACAATGTGTGTACTTATATGGCAGATATTTCCTGTAAAATATTGCATATTCTTTTGTTATTATTGCTACTACTATATAACATAGCAGCCTATTTTATTATGCTCTTAAAGAATTTGTCAGAATTCAATGCTAGTCACTAACCAAGACATGGCATTATTTTTGTCCGGTAATACTTTGTTGGCAGGTTCTTGAAACTCAGGGTGACATGCCAATCGTTGGAGCGATTACTTTGTATGTGTCTCTTCTCACGTTCACTCTTCGTGTTCATCCTGATCGTCTTGATTATGTGGATCAAGTGCTGGTATGTTAATTTTCAAATTTGATGGCATGTATTATAAGATGTAAATGTATAGCCAGACTTATTATTATTGGTCACCTCCAAATATCCTGTTTGGTAAAGGTGGCAATTTCGACCCATTTACTGATGAATGGGTAAATTCATCTTTATGTTTAGATTTAAGGAAATGGGTCTAATGTCACCCCAAAGTGAATTTGTATAAAACCTTTAAAAAACCATTTTATTAAAAAAGTTGGATTGTTATTGAAAATATGCTTCAAGGAAATGGGTCTAATGTCACCCCACAAAGTGTATTTGTATACAGAAAACATGAATGAAAGGAAAAAAACAAACCAACAAATAATGGTTAATATTGAATGAAAGGAAAAAAACAAAAAAAAACAAATAAGGGTAAAATTTTGAAAATTGATATTTTGCTATGGATTTTCTTGTAACCATTTATCTCTTGATTTGTATAGGGTTCATGTGTCAAAAAACTATCAAACCAACCAAAGCTTGAAGATAGTAGAGCTACAAAACAAGTTGTTGCACTTTTGAGTGCTCCTTTGGAAAAATACAGTGATATCGTCACTTCCCTAACATTATCTAATTACCCACGAGTTATGAATCACCTTGATAATGGAACTAATAAGATCATGGCTATGGTTATTATCCAAAGCATAATGACAAACAATGCTTATGTATCTTCTGCTGATAAGGTTTTGAATATCTTTTGGTGCTTAACTCATCATTTCTTCCTTGCTAATTGAGCAAAAATGTTTTTCCTGTATAATATGTGCTTGGTGTATCTGTTTCAGGTTGAGGTTCTTTTCGAACTAATTAAAGGGCTCATAACGGATCTGGAGGGAGATTCAGAAGATGAGGTAATTTCAACTTTTTACGGGTGGCCTGCAAAGTTACCAATAGCATTTAACAGAGGTGGAAAAATTGGAGGTTCAACCATCAAAACGAGTCATTTTTAGTACGGGTCAGGTTAAGGTATCCTGAAACACGTGTTTTTCCAAAAAGTAACATTAGTGTGTCTAATTTGCTTATATTCCAATAATAATCTAATCTTCTGAAAATGACTTGTCCGAATCAACCCATTTATGAGTAAATGGAAGAAATTGCCACCTCTAAACATTATAATTGCTTTCTTTTTCATCTTAAACTTGTTTGCCTTGCTAATTCACTTGCGGTTTTTACCCAATTTTTCATAAACCTTCTCTTTCTTTTGTTTGTATTATGTTTTGCAAATGCCGTTAGCTTGACGAGGAGGATTTTAATGAAGAACAAAATTCTGTTGCTCGTGTTATACATGTGCTTTATAACGATGACCCAGAGGAAATGTTGAAGGTAACCAATTTCCAGTGACTCTGCTTTTTGTTTATTTTCCTTGATGTCAGAGTTGACTAATTTACTCTATTACCTTTTTTCCGCTTTAGATCATTTGTACTGTTCGAAAACATATCATGACTGGAGGCCCAAAACGTCTTCCTTTCACAATTCCTCCTCTAGTTTTCTCTGCCTTAAAGGTCCGTTATCTATACTGCGAATCTGTTTCTGTTGGATACTCAGAGTTCATACCTCAAATAAATGTCAAATGTCAGACAAAAAATGCTGATTAGTTTCATATGAACCATATAATTGTCCGCAGCTGGTTCGCCAATTGCACAATCAGGATGGAGATGTAGCTGGAGAAGAGGATCCAGCAACACCTACGAAAATTTTTCAGCTCCTAAATCAGGTAATTTTGAGATATAAAAAGTTTCTGAAGTTACATATGCAACACCTCAGACACTTTGTTATTCAACATATTTTCCTTAAAACTGGATTGCGAGATAAGAAGAGCCGGGGCGGGCTGCGCCCAGATCGTTACGCCTTTCGTGCGGGTCGGCCCACAAACTTTTTCTTGACTATTTTATCATAAAAAATTAATTTGCTAACTACGTTTATACAAGCAGTAGTATTTACAATTATAATTCAAATCTTTAAAATTAAACGAAATTCACCTCTTTCCAGTTTGTCATCATTTACTGTTCTGTTATATTGTAATAACATTAATTCTTTGTACATTTCAGACAATTGAGACACTTTCATATGTTCCAGCACCTGAATTGGCATTGAGGTTGTACTTGCACTGTGCAGAGGTGAAGGCTCCTAGTTTCTTGCACCAACTTTTAGTACTACTTTTAAATATCTTTATAGAGGTGGCAGTTTTTACCCATGTACTTATGTATTGGTCGATTCGGGTTAGGTTTTGTCTATAACTAGTCAAAAAGCTTAAACTATTTTACAAGGAAACGGCTCAAACGGGTTGCAGTCGCCCCATAGTGTATTTTTTAGCGCATAAAGCCTTCTAAATTTCTTTATCGAAAAATAGATTTTTCGTGGAATAATATAATTTTGTAATCATATTTGGCATACTATTTATTCATAAAAACTTGAGTAAATTACATAAATAGTCCCAATGGTTTACCGAGTATTACGGACTTGGCCCCGCATGCAAACCATTTGCGTATTTGGTCCCTGCTTTCAATGTTTCATTACAGATGTATGCCCTACTTTCAATGTTTCATTACGGATCTAGTCCCTACTTTCAGCATTCCCTACTTTAAATGTTCCATGAAATATTTGGTCCCTACTTTCAGGGTTTCATTATACTGGTAAGGGACGAGATTCTTAATGAAACGTAGAAAGTAAATACGAAACTCGTAAAAGGTTAATATCAGGGATGAGATTCGTAATCCACAGTAAACCAAAGGGATCATTTATGTAAAATACCCTTTATCCAACCCACCCATTTTGCCACCTCTACTTCTACACCAATCACAGGAGTTCAGGAGTAAACTTATCTGTTGACTTGTTGAGATTATTTGAAAAATGTTGTTTTCTATTTATTCTCTCCAGGCTGCCAATGACTGTGATTTGGAACCAATTGCTTATGAATTCTTCACTCAAGCATTTGTTTTATATGAAGAAGAAATTGCGGTAATTACTCAATATGTGAAACATACTTAAAGAAGTTACTATCATAAAGTTTTTAATTGATCCATTAACGTCTCTAAAGACACTCGAACTTGCTACCTTAGGGTTGTAGACAGAGGTAGCGATTTCAAACCACTTTAAATAGGTCGATTTGGGTTGGTTTTTTTATCTCAAGTGGGTCATTAACATTGTTTGCTCAAAAGTAATTGGTGAAAGTAGTCTAATGTCTATTTTAATACATATAATCTCCTATATCGTTTTTTATTTGACTATTTGGATTATTATTGAAATAATATCTTTTAAAGAAATGGACAAAAAGAGTTTGTGAGCCAACACAGCCCGACCCACCTGTTTTGACCTGTACTAATCAGTTAAATGATGACAGGACTCCAAGGCCCAAGTAACCGCAATTCACCTAATAATTGGAACCCTTCAGAGGACCCATGTATTTGGTGTAGAAAACAGGGATACCTTGACACACAAGGCTACAGGGGTAAAAACATAGTTCAACCCTTCAGATAACTACCATTATTCCCATTTATTAAATTTTCGACCAATAACACGTTTATTCCATATCAATCAGTATTCAGCTAAACTATTAAAAAAGCCGGATCAATGCAGAGCGGTTTATGCATGTTCACATTTGTTTTGGGTGGATGATCAGGATGGAATTAAGGATGGAGAAAGGTACAAACAACCACTTAAATATTTCAGAATTGATATATAACAATAGTATTACGATAATATTGTAACTACTTACTACTCCTTCCATCCCAAAGTAAGTGTCTACTAGACAAAAACACACGGTTTAATAGTCTGATTTCTGCAAACTACTTTTTATAGAATGACAGTTTTACCCTTTGACAATACTTATTTTTAGAATTAGACAATTATTTTAGGACGGAGGGAGTATATTATAACCTTAATTGATAGTTCTATTAGTACTGTTTATCTCGTGAGTTTTTTTTTTAATGGTGGCAATACTTTTATTTTTAGGGTCCTTCTTTGCCTTAAACGTGCATTAAGGATCGCAAATGCTGCACAGCAGATGGCAAATGTTGCTCGAGGTAGCAGTGGGCCTGTTACTCTCTTTGTCGAAATACTCAACAAGTAAGTATTAAGTCAACAGTTTTAACTCATTTTTGTAAGTCAATTTGGGTTGAAATTTGTTGGTAATAACGTTAAAGGGGCAGATTTAAAAGAATTGGCTAAAAAAGTAAAGCGTCGAACATTTTAAAGTTTAAACAATGTCCTAAAAGGTTCCCCTTTTTGAACCAAATTTGTTTCTTGTGGCAATTTTTACCAATTTCTAGGTAAATGAGACTATAATGGGTAAATATTAAAACAGTGAAGTTAAAATAGTAACAAGACAAACAGATCGAGATTTGCTAATACATAAAACTTCATAAATCGTGCTATAAGAAAAAGATTATTGCTGTGATAATATCATATGTGGAATTATATTTAACGTATTAATTATTTATAAAACTCGTGACATTGTTCAGCTCACTATCTACATAATAATTCAATCCAGGTATCTTTATTATTTCGAAAAAGGAAATCCACAAATAACAAGTGTCGCTATTCAAGGGCTAATAGAGCTGATTAAAACCGAGATGCAAAGTGATACAGTGACACCAGATCAAACCTCGGATGCCTTCTTCGCTTGTACCTTAAGGTACATTCAGTTCCAGAAACAGAAAGGCGGACTAATGGGTGAGAAGTTTGACACTATCAAAGTGTGACGGTAAGACATTTTCGTGTGGTTTGATGTCTGATATGGTTTGTACATTTTATTTTATTTTATCTTTTTGTATAAATTAAAAGTATTATGTGCAGTACATTTACACCTTATGTACATTATGAATTGTGTGGGATATATTTCTCTAACAAAACACTTTTTTTTTGTATTTGTTTAATATGTTTGTTCCTTGTGCTTTCGGTTATTGTAGTTGTACATTGGTCGTATATCCAAGAGTCGAGAAATTTACACGAATCGCCTCTGTGGCCGTATTCAAATTTCACATCAGCCTGGAAAGTCATACCAAACCTTTGTACCCAACAAAACAAAAGACGGTGGTTTATGAATCAAGTGAAATGACTAAAATACATTTTTTATTTTCCGAACAACTTAATGGTACATTTTGGAAAATATGAGGTAAGTGTAAGAAAAATGTAATTTAGTGATTTCATTGGGTTCGTACACTACCGGTGTTGCATTTTGACGACTACATGGAGGTTTGGTGTAATTTTAAGTAGTTAGAAACTGAATGTAAAATCTGGGCACAGTTGCAAAGATCATTCATCTTCTGAAATGATTAAAATGCCATTTTCTTGTAGTTATTTCATTTGGTCCGAAAAAAGGGTTCTAGTCATTTCACTTGGTTTTTGGACCACCGGACCGCCAAAGTGTTTATTACTTAAATACTTATACGTGAAATTTGGATACAATTATATTGACCGATCCGTATTGAAGGCAAGAAAACCCTACCAACCATAACATGAAATCATTGAATGCAACAATTGAGAAGCCAGGGCACATGCAATTTGCAAGTGACACCATTATTATTAAGTAAAAGTAGCTTTCTTTAATCTCATATTTCTTAGCCACAATTGGAACCACTCAATATATAGGCCCCCTAAAAAATGTCATTATGTAATTAATTTAAGTTTGAAGTATAAAGACAAAATGAGATACACTTTTTGATCTTTTTTTTTCAATTTTATAATTAAAGAAAATATTTTATTACCCTTATATTGTTTCTTTGATAAAAGGTTAAATCGGGGAACCCTACCCTCAAGTCATTTAACGTGCATAACTTTTCCTCAAGAACTATATTCAAACAACGAGCATATGATTGGGATCGAACTCATGACCTATTCTAAACGCCCTCCCTTCAAAATCAACATTGTGTTTGTGTTTGGGGAAATTATTGTCGGTACGAAACTAATTAAAACAATGGAGTTAAAAAAAATAGGAAGTAAAACAAGAAAAGAGAATAATGTCGTTTTAACTTATTGATCACTATGTTATGAGTGTATGGATGACTAAAAATTTTCTTTTTACATATCTAATAAAAAAATGTGTTTTATTTATTTTAAGACAAAGACATATAATTTTAATTTTGAAGATTATCCAACTCTAGAAGACACAACCTTGGTTATATGTTTTTATCAATTTGTGAAAAAGAAAAAATGTGACAATTAAGGGGGTGTTTGTTTCGGTTTATTAAACGGGGTTATGAGCTTATGTAATTTTTTATAAGCTCGTAAGCTCATTTTTTCCGGCTTATGAGCTTATGAAGTTGAGCTTATGGCTTATTTAAAGTCATAAGCTCAACTTGATAAGCTCGTAAGCAAAAAAAAATGGGCTTATAAGCTTATAAAAATTACATAAGCTCATAAGCCGATTATATAAGTCGAAACAAACACCCCCTAAGTTATCATTCAGTTTTCATGTCACAAAGAAAATAAAATGTTTTAAAAGACTATTTACCTAAATGTTTACGTTGTCATGTATTCTACGAATGATGGTTTAGGATCATATTTCATGACTATCGTTTTGTATGGTTCGAGAGGCGTGTGATAGGTTAGTGGTTAAATTAATTTGTGGTTAGTAACTTTGTGGTTGAGTCGGGTTTTTGGTCCGTCTTTCTTTCTTTTTTTCTTTCTATAGTTTATGTATTTTGAGTTCGATTTCATAGTTACTATCTAAATTGATTAGTATAACTTATTTTCCTTAAAAAGAAGTTTGCATTTATATAGTTTAATGCAATATTTCTAATTATAGTGAAGTTTCAATTAAATAATAAAAACTACTTATAACCACTCTAAAGTATTGATAAAGATTGATTAGTAAACGACAAATTCTGTTGAATTAGTGATTATTAATTAAATCATTAGTTAATATTATTATGACTATATTAGTATTGTCACTACTAAATAATATATTTGTTTTTGCCTTTTCAAGAAGGGGAAAGTATGGTGTTTGTGTGTTGAAAAAAAAAGCTAAATAAAATACAATAGTTTTTTATTTTATTTTATAAACTTTTGAATAGTACAAACACTTGTGTTTACCTTAGGTTAAACTTAATCCAAAAAAATGTCTATTTTTTCTTTATATTAACACTTTTAATTACATTTTAACAAATTAAAGATTTAAGGGGATAGATTGGATTGGTTATGAAATAAGAAAAATAGAAGAAACCTCTAAACATCTCAGCTAGGGATTTTTATTGAAGAACGTTCAATCCTCACTAGTTGCATCTTAAGACTAACTCTCGTAAGTATAACTTAATTTTTGTTGTTGTTTAAGACTAACTCTCGTAAGTATAACTTAATTGGAACAATAAAGTATCAGTCTCATTAAATTGATTTTTTTATGAATTACACGGATTTGAGGATATACATATTCAGTTCTTCCTAGATAATAAATTATACAAAGGTCAAATACATTTTAGGTCCCAATTAGCGAGAGAAAACGTAACAATGGTGCCTTATTTTGAGTTTAAACTTGTAAGGGTGCCTATAAGTTCTATAACTTGGATGCCTTCACGTTCACAATTATCATACTTTCCAAAATCCTTCATTGATACATGCCCAAACCTCCATAGATAACGTCTTGATGGTGACCATGAAAAGCTTTTGCAAAAAGTCACGAAAAAACCTGTTTAAGTCATGTATATCAACGTTTATCGGTATAACCTTACATATGTACAACATTATCGGTCATTAATATTTTATAATAAAAAAAAATCTTTTAAAGAAAGAATACAAAAAGGCAAGTAAAAAAGAAAAAGTTAATAGAATCCTCTCCTCCATTTAAATGGGAATCAAATAAGATATTTATAGTAACCAATCAAATCCCATTCTCTCACACACACAAAAACACCTAAAAAAACATACACACATTAAAATCTTGAGATAAAGCGGTGTTTGTTTGGGTTTATGTTTCATAAACCTTAATTTTCCGGTTTATATAGTAATTTATGGACTTATTACTGTTTATTATGTTATAATAAACAGTAATAAGTTCATATACGATTATATAAACCGAAAAATCCAAACTATAAAACATAAATCAAAATGTCAATAAACCATAACCCCTAAACACAAACAAACATCCAAAATAGGAACAAAATAAAACCGTTGCCGACACATATTAAAACCCACCAAATCCGTTACATGTAATAACACATCCAAAATCACACATTCTCTCCCCTCTTTCAAACACACTTTTTATATTTCTTTTCATTATTTTTCATTATTATAATAACATATAATATAATATATATAATGTATTATATTTTGTGGGAAATAAAAAAGTTACGATTTTGATGATACCCTTTTGAAAGATTAAGAAATTGTGAAGTGGGTTTGAAATAAAAAGTGAAAATGGGGATTGTGAGTACAATTACAGGAGGTTTTGGATTTGGAATTGGGGTTTCAATTGGACTTGTTTTGGGTTATTATTTCTTTATTTATTTTCAATCATCTCATGTTGAGGTTAGTATGAATTTTATTTATTTATTTATTTATTTTTTTAATTTTGTGTAATTTGTTCATGGAAATTGTTGACTTTTGAAAGAAAATGTGATATTTTTTGTTGACTGTTGATCTAGTATATTTTTGTGTGATTATATATTTCTGCATATTTTTAGGAGTTTTTTTTTTTTTTTTTTTTTTTTTTTTTTGTAAAAGATGTTGCTTCTTTTTTAGAGTGTGTTTGTTTTGGCTTGATTCCGAGTTTTCGAGCTTATTATTTTTATAATTTTAAGACAAAATAAGCTCATAAGCCTAAAAAGAAGCCGAAAATGAGCTCATGAAGTTGAAAATAAGCCGAAAAAATGCTTTATGAACTATGAAAAAAAAAATTCAAAGTGAGCTACTAGTTTTGTTGTTATTAGGAGTGTTCAGAATTCGTTTAGTAAAACGTAAAAAGAAATAGTTAAAATGGGAACGGGATGAAAATCGTCCAATGGGAATGGTTTATTATCCTTGTGTAACAGGAGTATTATAGTTGTGATTTGAGCTGTTTGGATTAAGTTTTTGATCTTTTAATGTTCAATTTTCACTGGGTTTTCAACTCATTAGATGTATTGCCTTTCTAAAAAAGATGTAAACTATTTTTTTTCACCGAAATAATGTATAACAATAACTAGTCGTAAACCTTATGATTCGCTTAGCATAATGTAAACGCAAGTTTCGAGCTCTTCACTCTTACGTATGTATATGTTTCTGTATGCACAATATTTGTACTAAATTTAGAACCAGACTGACATAAGACGAAAAAGTTGTTCTATTATTGGTCATTATATATTCAAGATAAATGCATACTCAATATGATGTGTACATTTTTGTAAGAGACAGTTGAATTTTGTTATATGCTATTATTTACGAAATTTGTGTTGATGTTACTTTTAATATCAAGAATCCAAAAGTACGCACATTGGTTGAACGAGATACAAAGTCCCTAGAAGAGATGCTTCCTGAGATACCTATGTGGGTGAAAAATCCCGACTATGATCGGGTATGTTCTTGCTTCTTACTCCCTTTTGTTTTAAAGTCAACTTTTGATTATGTAATTCGAAAAATCGGAATGAAATACTTTACTAATTCAAAAAAAAAAGTTGTAGTTTGGCAACTTTGAAATGTCTTTATCTCAATACCCTTTTAATAGTTTGAATATCATATTGAAATTTCTATGAAATTTAACATTCAAAAATACGCATTTGACTGGCAAAAGTCAAACGTATACTAATAGCTTGTTATGCGGTTATTTAACATTCAAAGTTATTGTGTGCAGGTTGATTGGCTTAACAGGTTTATTGAGTTAATGTGGCCATATCTAGACAAGGTAGTGAGAAACGAAATTATGGTAACAATATAGGCGACACTTTCAACCCATTTACTTATTATTGGGTTGCATCGGGCTATGTTTTATCGCTAATGAGTCAAACATGTGAAACATGTCCAAAGTAGAAACTCGAGTACAATGTGTCCTAATGCATAAAATCTCCTCTATCATTTTATTTAAAAAATATATCATTGTTTTTAAATATTATCCGTTTTGACCCGAATCCTTTTTAACTTATTAACTAATCCACCCATTTTGCCACCTGTAATTAGTGAATAAGAGATGAAATGACAGTTTAAACGTTTTGTAGGCTATTTGCAAGACTGTGAAGACGATAGCAGAACCAATAATAAAAGAGCAGATACCGAAGTACAAAATTGATGCAGTCGAATTTGATACACTTTCCTTAGGAAACCTACCACCTACATTTCAAGGTTGTAGGACCTTTGGAATGAAACCTAATGGAACATTTTACGATGATAGTTTAATTCCTTAATGGCTATAACTTCTATGTTTTACATTGATGTAGGAATGAAAGTTTATACAACAGACGAAAAGGAGTTGATTATGGAACCATCGTTCAAATGGGCTGGAAACCCTAACATACACGTAGCTGTTAAAGCGTTTGGGATGAGACCCACTGTTCAGGTATGTGCTTGTTACCATGTGGCCATGTTTGCTTGTCTTGGAAGGTGGCAAAATGGTTGGGGGGTTCCGTAATGGATCAACACGGGCTCGGATAATTTTCAACCCATTTTCCTTTTATTTTTTTATTTTTTTTTGACTTGGGCATAAACTCGACATCATAAGTAAACGGGTCGAATGGCCACCATTACTTACTATGCTTAAATGTTTATTGATATGGTTAATGATACATTGATGTCTTTATAATGACACGAACTTGTTAAAGATTGGAAAAATCCGTGGATACCATTGGGCTGAAAGTATATGTTTTTTCTTTCAGGTAGTTGACTTGCAAGTATTTGCTTCGCCTCGTATCACCTTAAAGCCATTGGTTCCAAGCTTCCCTTGCTTCTGTCAAATTCTCGTGTCTCTCATGGAGAAGGTAAAAGTCCAGTTTATAATCAAATGTCTCGGTAGAAATTGATTCATCTGATCTCTAAAGTCAAAAGTATACTCTTTTCCAGGATATATGTAGACCAGTTCGTTTTGTGTGTGCGCACCTATCTAGTGTTTCCTGACTAAATATCTGTAAATTTTCAGCCTCACGTTGATTTTGGACTTAAATTGCTCGGGGCCGATCTCATGTCTATCCCTGGCTTGTACAGATTCGTTCAGGTATCTATACATTTGATTTAAAGCTACTAAAACATTCTAGGGGATATCAAACTTGTATGTTCTTACACACATTTGTCGTTCAGGAACTTATCAAAACTCAGGTTGCAAATATGTATTTGTGGCCTAAAACACTTGTGGTACCCGTACTCGACCCTGCAAAGTAAGTATTAGTAATTAGTTAATCTTTAATAGACGTCTTAGCGGTCAATTCAAAACTCTAATTAGTTTATGTTTGAATTTTGAAGAGCAATGAAAAGGCCTGTTGGAATGCTAAATGTGAAGGTTGTGAGGGCAACGAAACTTAAAAAGAAGGATCTTTTGGGTGCTTCGGATCCTTACGTAAAATTAAAACTTACTGAAGATAAACTCCCGTCTAAGAAAACAGCTGTCAAATATAAAAACCTGAATCCTGAGTGGAACGAGGATTTTCATTTGATTGTCAAGGACCCGCAATCACAAGCTCTTGAGCTCATAGTCTATGACTGGGAACAGGTACATTTTGGTTATATTTAATCTTTAACGAGTCAATATTAAAACAGATCAAATGGTTCATTTTTCATTGTATCCAAAAATTACCCTTTTCGTTGTATCTAATGTGGTGTAGGTGGGGAAGCATGATAAGATGGGAATGAACGTTGTACCGCTAAAAGAGCTTACACCAGATGAGGAAAAAGTTATGACTCTTGAGCTTCTAAAAAACATGGATCCAAACGACACACAAAACGAGAAATCCAGAGGACAAATAACGATTGAGTTGGTGTACAAACCGTTCACAGATGACCAAACTAATGTTGATGGTGAAGATGGAAATGTGGTCGAAAAGGCACCTGAAGGAACTCCGGAAGGTGGAGGTTTGCTTGTTGTTATAGTCCATCAGGCCGAAGATCTTGAAGGGAAACACCATACGAATCCATCTGTTCGTGTGCTCTTTAGAGGTGAAGAGAAAAAAACAAAGGTAATTTCCTCAAGTTTTCTTTCTGTTTTTCCCCGTAGGTTGACTATAACAAGTAGAAAACCATATCAACAGTTACTTCACAAACATATCATATATGTCTTTAGAACATGGGCGGGTTGTGTTATGGTTCAAAATACTGCTTTTATACAGGGTGAAAAGGGTTGGTACGGAAACATTTTTTAGTCCAAAATTTCGTAACTTTTTATAAATAGTTAGTTTGTTAAATATTACGTGACAAATAAAGGTACTAGTGGTTGCTACACAAAATTTGCACCACATAAGCAAGAGGTGGCAAAATAGGTAGGGTATGTAATGGGTCAAAATGAAAAAAGAAAATTATGCGTGATGAAAAGGTCCAAAAAACGTAATTGTGGTTGCTGCACAAAATTTGCATTACATAAACATTTAGAGGTGGCAAAATGGGAAAGTTGGGTAAGGGTCAAAAAAGAAAAAAATTATCCGGGATGAACATGGTCAGGCTGGAAATATTTTTTGTGCAAAGATTTGTAACTTTTTATGAATAGTCAGCGTGTCTAATATTTTGCGAAAAAAGATTTAGACATTAATACGTAGATTGGTAAAAAGCAATTGTTTTGATGATTGTCAACCATATTTTGTGTAGTAACTAACTTGTGTATTTATAGTTGCTTAGTGCATGTCTAGAAGTACTATTCGAGTGACTGTTAATTTTAATTCTTGTGTTGTATGCAGTCTGTGAGGAAAAACCGTGATCCGAGATGGGGAGAAGAGTTTGCGTTTACTTTGGAAGAGCCACCAACGAAAGACAGAATGCATTTTGAAGTCGTCAGTACGTCTTCAAGGATGGGTCTAATTCATCCCAAGGTACAAACAATCAAATCTTTTTTTAATCGTCTTAAAGCAACAGAAAAACATAGAGGTGATAAAATGGACGGGTCAGACGGGTTTTGTTGACCTCTAAACCAAGTTTGTTCATTTTAAATGTTTGTAAAGGAAACACACCCCAAGTTGAGTTATTCATAAGTAAATATGTCAAACTCGCTACATCTTTAAATTTTAATAATTTGATAAACGATCACAACTTTTACATGTACAACAAAATTATAAACGTAACTTTTTTTTTCTTCTTGGTAGGAAACGTTGGGTTATGTGGACATACAACTTGCGGATGTGGTGAGCAACAAGAGAATCAACGAGAAGTACAACTTAATCGACTCAAGGAATGGTAAGCTTCAAGTGGAGTTGCAATGGAGAACCTCGTCTTAGAGGGTGGTTTTCTCTTTTCCGAAAGAAGACTATTTGAAGAAGGAATTTCAAAAAACAAACAAACACGAAACCTTGGAAATTTTTCTATCTTAAAAGATAGACTCTCAAATACCACCATGATAAATGTTTGATGTTACATGAAAATGTCTTTTGATTTCATTTTAAATTGTGTGTAAGTTATGTCAAATAAATGAATCATTTTTTGTACCTCTTTATCATATGAAAAAGAGGTCATTACTCATTACATTTCGTCGTTAATCTGATTAAAAATTTTATAATATTACATAAGCTAGAAAGTTATAGTATCAACAGGTCTTCGGTCTAGCGATATATGATCATGGTCCATCAACCTGAATGTTGTTGGTTCAATTTATGTCATATAAACATGTGTGGTGTTAGTGAGGTGTAAGTAACCGCCTTTCTAAAACAGAAATTATAGTACTAACTAAGATAATTAGTCTTGTAAGTTGTTTATATGCCAAATTTAAAAACCGGATAAAATCTCGCAAAAAAGAGGACATTACTCATTAGTGACTTTTTAACTTGATAAAAAAAAATATACTCAGTAAGATAAATTATGATTTACTTACGATTTACTAATTTCATCAGGTTATTACTATACTTACTTATGTATAAATTGTGATTAAGAAACTTTTTGAAAACCATTTCTTCATTATGTTACATCATGTTAAATCTCCTATAATTCTTTTGTTTATATAAGCCCTAATTAACTTTTCTTTTATGTACAGTTTAAGATAATTCATGTAGTTCGAATCCCGTTGCGATGTTTACCAACTCAAACAATTATTTCCAACAAAAAGAAAAGTGCATTTGGTACAAGTCGTTAGTATATTAGGCATATTATTAGACATATCAATTAGACATATCAATCATTTCTCAAAAAAAAATAAAAACAAATGATGAAATATATGATAAATCTGTTCCAACATTAAAATATTTTCAGATATATATATATACTAGTTTTAATACTCGTACGATGTACGATTATATATAATTTGGCTAAAATTAACGTCAAATATTCATGTAAAAGTATTTAACTTCTGTTAATCATTAAAAATCAATAAAAGATAAATTAAACTTCATATAATTGTAATAATAAAACGAACCTAATAGAAATAATTAATTTGAAGATTGAAAATTATTCAAATAGAAAATGGTTAGAGAGAAGATAACCTTAAGGGCTATGATTAACTCTTTTTTTTTATATATTATATAAACTTTAAACCCCAAAATTAAAATTTCACAAAATCTAAAGTTAAGATTATCATAACTATAACATAGATAATTGGTTTTATCCAATCAAGTATATTACTTAAACAACCATACCCAATTACATGCTAATTTATTCAAAATTTTCAAACATAAGAAGCAGATATTTACAACATAAACTTATTAAGTCAACGAAATAATGACATACTTACAAACTATAAACAATGTACACTAAACTTAATGATACTTTATCAAAATAGAAAATAATTTTTATATGAAAGGTACAATTCAATAGACCATAATTAAGAATTTTAAATAATAACAAACCTTTTAAGAACTAAAAAACGTACTCGTAGAAGGATTCTGGAAAGTGGATTTCGAAAACAAAAAACAAAATAATGCATCACAGCAAGAAACAAATCTTTAACCTTATATAATTATATTTTTGTCTTTATACTTAGATAAATTTTAATTTAAGATTATCTCAATTATCCGAATTTATCTGAAACATGCCACATGTCGTTTCTAAATATACCTACGTGACACTCCATGATTGTTTCAATTATCTATTAGTTATATATTAGTTTTAATACCCGTACGATGTACGGTTACATAAATTTATATTAAAAACAATATATGAATAAATTTATTTAATTTTACTAAGTTAAATAACATGTTATCTATCAATATATAATAGATTAAAATTCATTTAAATAAATAGATTAAAAATGTTATATGAATAGAGATAAGAAACTAGACTAATTTTGTGAAAATAATATAAAATAGTCTAATAAAAAAAGTATCAAACATTATATACTATTAAAAGTTTTTATTAAAAAATATACGGACCCATGACATCAAGCCCAAGACAAAACATTTAAAGATATACAAACTCTGAACTATATAAATATATAAAATATAAAATAGTTTATATAAGATAGTCTTAATTAATCGAATTGATATAAAATATTTATTCTCTTTGAATTTTGAAGTTTATGTTGCATTTAAATACGAAATCTAAAAAAGTTACATATATTTAAGTTTATTTTTATCTTTGAAAGTTATTTTAACTATAATATAGTTTTTCTTTTAATTAAGTTGTTATCCTTTCTTTTATTTATATTGACATATGTCATTTTAATATATAGATAGAGATAATTATAAGATAAATTGTTTTATATATATATTGGTGCCACGTCATCAAAATTTGTCACATGTCGATTCAAAGGTTGCCTACGTGGCATCATCATAATTGTTCAATCATTAATTAGTTATATATTTAGATACTAGTTTTAATACCCATACGATATACAATAGTCGAAAAATTAATATTAATTCGGATATTAATGATAATTAAAAAGTCTTAATTTAGTTGTTTTACAAACATACATTTACACATAAATAAGAAAATTATAAGCAATTATTAATCCTCGTACTATTGATGATTTTCTTTTCCTTAACTAAAACTAAATGTTATTATAAGACAATTATAAATATACGTTACCTTTATAAATATTCGTTACCTTTATATTTAATTTGAGTATGTTTATAGTTTTTAATCTGAAAAGCTTTAAATCTGAAAGTGGACTAATATTAATTTATAGTTTTCCACTTTAGACTTTTACGTACACAAATTAAAGAATTATTTATCAAAATACACAATATTATTATGTATATCTCAATTTAAAATTTAAGATAATCATAACTATATTAATTTTATTAATAAATGTCACATGTCGATTCAAAACGTATTTATGTATCGCTTCAGAATTGTTCTATTTTAGTTATATATATTTAGATATATTATTAATTAATTTTACAAAGTCTAAGCACTTTTTTGATCATGTTGAAATTTATTTGTAAATAATAGGTCTAAATATTTGTTGGTTTAATCAAAATAAACCAAATTAAATAATAAAACTCTATTTTTCTTTTTTTTCTTTTGTTGAATGTGTATTTCTTGAAAAAAAGAAATGGAATAAATCAAAATTCAAAATTTAATAACAAAACTATGCTCATCTCAAATGTTATATATTTGGTAATTTAATTAAAATAAATTAATACTATAGCTTATATGATTATCTTTTATATATAGAATCAAAGTATTTGTTATTAATATATTACTTGGATTTGACATATCTAATTTTATTTTATTTCTAAAGCATAATCCCTTAATTAAGGTAAATATCTTTGCAAATAATTATCTAGATTTGATATTAATTCGGAGTGGGCCCAACAAGATGAATGATACAAATTTAATTGGGCTAAGATGTTAAGTTAGCCCACCAACATTCTTTTCATCTTCGGTCCCTCTAGAATAACATTGTTTTTATATAAAAACCAATAATATATTATTTAAAGCATCCTATAAACAAAAACAAAAACCAAATTTTAATCTTATTCTTTTAGGTATATTGTTTAACAACAAATTAATTATATGTTTATCCCAAATGAGACCAAACTTCTTTTTACGTTAATTGTGTATAATCTAAATCCAGAACCTCATTAAAAACCGAAAATGTATAATAAGTAAGATCGAAAATTGGACCGCTAATTATCGATTTTGGATCGGACCTGATTGAAAATCGGATTTTCATAATTTCATAAACCGTACACCGGACCGGTTTTCATCTGTTTGTACCGGTTCCAATTCGGTTTACCGGTTGGACCGATTTAAGCTCACCCCGTAATGCGCATGTGTTGAAAACCAGGTCGAACCGGTTCAAATCATACCCGACCGCAACCAAAAATGCATGAAATGTAAGACCGGAAACCGGACCGTTAGTAACTAGTTTTGGACCGCACCGAACCAAAAAACTGAATTTTTGGAATTTAATAGACCGTAAATAACACAGGTTGTCATTGGTTTGAACATGTCAGTCTGGTTCCCGTTTAATTCATTGATTCGCCCTGTTCGGACAAATATTTGCTCACTCCTAACTTTAATAGGATAGTATTAAGAACTAAGACACAAATCGAGTATATAACCTTCTCAACATTATTACAAATTTGCATTTTTTAGGTCATGATATATCGATTTCCCCGTTTCAGTTATTAATATCATATTCAAAGCATTAAATTGAATAAATTCTTTCTCAAGTTATTTTACCGTTATGAATACATTTGTTAAACGTTTATGTCATATAAAACCTACAACAATCCATAACCATATTAACTAGATTTTATAGACTTAACACAAATCCAACTCACATAATCCTTCAAACAAGATCAAATTGAAAATTATACCAATCTAGTAAAGTAAGTTGTTTTATTTAAAACTCGAAATAAGTTGCTAATTTTAACAATAACAATCCTGTAACTTAAACGACATAATCTATGTTTAATTTTCACAAAAAGAAAACATAAAAAAGAGCAAGGGCCTTTTATCAAAGCCCATTAATCTTGAGGGTCAGTTATACAAATATACGTAGAATAAGAAACAATTGCAGTCCACGAAAGCAACGTTTGCACCATCTCTTTTCTGGTGTGTCTGTAAAAAAAACAGAAAGTTAGGGTTTTATTAAAAAACACAAAAACACAGAATTTAGTATTCTCTGTTTTTATACACAAATTAAACCCCTAACAAAAAACCAAGAAGTTTCGAATTTTCGAAACATGTTTTGTTTCTACTTCACTTTCACTTTCTGCTGTTAATTCCAATTCAGGTATTCACTTTTATAATATTTTATTTATTTATTTATTATTATTCATAATAATGTTTTGATTAATTAGTAGCTTTGATTAATTAATTTTGAGTATTATATTTTTTGTTAATTTTGTTTTTAATATATATATATTTTTTTTTTAATAATGGAAGTGATTAGTTATGATTTTGAAAATTTAGTTGTATTTTAATTAGAACATGATTGCCATGGAATTTATTTAAGTGGTAAATTTTTTGTTTGTTGATGAATTTAGGTATTGGAATTAATCACTTTTTTTTTTGGTGTGTACAAATTCGTTTGATCAATTTAAGTCGATTTGGGGATCACGTGGTCGGAACTCGATAATATCTGTTTCGTATCTAATTTAGTACGGTTTTCTAATTTTTTTTCTTACTCTATGGTAAGGTGATATAATGCTGTTCGCGTTAGATATGTTGATGTTTTTATTGATTGTGTTTAGGGATTATTTGTGTGTATTATATTCAGGCAAAGAAAACGAGAAATTTAAGTATCCATGTTGAGTTTGAGGTTTGATTTTGCACGGTAAAGTTTTGTTTTTTCTCTTGCTAAATAAACGGGATGAACTTATTTTGCAATTGTAAGCTCATAACTTTACCATGCATTAATGATTCTCAAACTCGACAATGGAAATTTCACATCATCTTTGTTTGAAAAAAGCACGCAAGTAAATGATTTTTATAAACACAACCCATAAATATGATAGACCGATCTAGAATGAACAACTTGTTATCACGTTACCATGAAGTTAATAACTTTAGTAAAACATAGATTTGATAGAGGGATTGTCTAAGATATCAATTGTAAGTTTATCTAGCCATTTAGGAATGTCCCGTATTCAAATATTTATCCTGAAAAATTCATCAAAAACAGAAATTATAGAAGACTCTTACCACCTCATGTTTACCAAAATATCTAGAATGTATTAGCTTTTTCATATTCTTTTACCAAAATATTCTTTATAATTTTACGTATGCATTAGGAGGAAGGAAATTGTAGAAGACTCTTACCACCCCATGTTTAACATAATTAGTTTCAAAACATGTACTACGTAATTCTAGATTTGAAATCACCGTGAATGTTTACAAAGAAGTCAACTTTTTCTTAAATCTGATTATTTTTTTGGAAATGCATAAACATGCGAATATTACTCCGTATATGTTTTGTTTCTTGTAAGATAAATATTATATGTTCCATCGAATAAAAAATTTACGTACTTGGTTTTTTCGTTCTGTTTTCTCTCAGATAATATTCAATCTGCTTATTCAGTTTGATATCTACTTTTCTAATCTAAGTTTATTTTTCTTTTGCATCATTATTAATTCTATATTCTTATTACGATATTTGCAGGAAATAAGACAATCATCTGTAGCATGCTGATAAACTATTAGTTCAATCTCGAAAATCCTAGCTGGCAAGTGAAGAAGCATAATGACGCTCGAAAACTTCTTTACTGAAAGTGAGTTAAAAGATGGGCTTACAACTCCCGACAGAGTTAATGAACTCATCACCGTATTGCAAAAAGAGAAGGATTCTTTGGTCAATAATATGGGTCAGTGGTCAACCGCTGCAAACACCATTGCGGCTACCGAAAACAATAACTGCCTTGAACTTTTCGTTCAATTAGATGGGCTTTTTTTCATTGATAAATGGCTGAAAGATGCTCAGAAGCTTAAAAGCGATAACGAAGATGAAGTGTCGGAAGAGTTAATTATCTCGTTATTGAAAGCACTTAAGACGCTGAAGATTGATCATTTTTCCGAAATAGGAAAAACTGTGCAGAATCTTGTTACTTCTAGTAGTATTGTGGTTGGTGAAAAAGCTAAAGAATTGTGTGATAAATGGATGCTAATTCAGGATAATAACGTGGCCCCACAAGATGATAAAAGTATCGAGCCATGTAGAAGTGACATTGTGGAGACAGAAACCAAGAATCAGGAGGCGTCGGATCGTGTTGACAAATCAACGGACGATGTTGGGGAGCTTTTGGTTAAACATGAAGCCCCGAATTCTAAATCTGAAGAAATATTGAAACTGTCGACTTTAAGTGCTGATGCGGAAAATACTTTAGAGTCTTCTGTTAAAACTGACGTGTTAAGTGACAAAGATGTTGCCGTGGTGGATGATAATGAGAGCCCGAAAACGTCTTCAAATTCACAAAGTGACACAGAAGTCGTAAATGCAAACGGTGGAGTTCAGAGTAAAGAAAATGTAGAAAACGGTTCACAGGTTTTTAAAGTGTCAATAAATGACAATAAATCGGATATGGAACTTGATTACGGAATGATAGATCCGTTGGATATTGCTAGACAAGTTGCTAATGAAGTTGAACAAGATGTAGATTCACGAGATCGAAGTTGCAGTACCTCTGATTCTAAAAGTGGTCAAGAAATTCTAAGTCAAAGTCAACTTGTGAAAATAGCCGAACCCGAACCTGTGAAAGAATCTGAAGGGCCCGTTTCTCAAGTTACTGAAGTGGCTCAAGAATCAGAACCCGATACTGGAAGAGTGTTTTCAGAGTTTGATTTAAACGAAGTTTTTTCTGAAGAAGTCGACAATCCGGTTAACCCAGTCAACCCGCTCAACTCGGTCACATCCTCGATCTCAGTCGTTTATGCTTCTCCGGCAGCTTTTCCTGCCCAACCCGCTGTTTCGACGTTGCAATTTAACGGCACTAACAAAAACTCAAAGCAGCGGTTTAATTTTCTTGATTTTGATCTGAATGTAGCTGAAGACGGTGATGAGGGTAAAATGGTAATTTTACATGGTCGTCATTCTGGGGAGGAATCTTCTGTAGCAAACCCTTCAAAACCCGAAATGACACAGTTATTGGATCTTAACAGTGTTGGGGATGAAAACGTGTTTAACCAAAACAGGTGGCAGAGTCCGTATCTTTCGTCGTCTTCATCATCCTCTTCAAAACAATCTATTTTAACAAAAAACTTTGATTTAAATTTAACCGATCAGCCCGTGTTCCCAAACAGGGAAGATTCTGTTTCCATTTTCGGTACAAAAGTTGACGTGAAGAAAAATGATTATGTTCCAAAATTGGATTTCAATTACGGCAACCCTAATCCATTGTTTTATGCATCATCATCTCATGCTACAAACATGCCAATGCAAATGCAAATGCAAATGCAAATGCAAATGCAAATGCCAACGCCAATGCCAGTGCCGATGTCATACATGGGTGATTCTCGAAGGTTTTCGTTTGTACCTCAATCTAGTTCAGTTGGACCACCGCAGCATAACTTCGATCTGAACAATGGCCACATGCTCAACAATGGTGGTTTACGACAGTTTTTCCCACAAAGCAGCAACGAAGAAGCTTCTTCATCTGGTTCTGTTCTTGGAAAACGTGTTGAACCTGATTCAAGTTGGGAGTATATTCCGGCTAACAAACACCAACAACCGCCATGGAGGTAAACAGACGTTTGTTTCTGTTTTTCGAGCTTGATTTCTTGAAGAATTTTTTTTGGGACGGGTAAAGGAGAAAGACAAGTTTTCTTTTTTATTTTTATCGGATTATTGATTCACAAAGAAGATTTGAGGAAATAGTTTTTCTTTTACCTTTATTTACAGACATTTACTTTGTTTATTGACTTTTCGAGTTTTCGGTACTTGTTAGAAGAATGGTTTTTATGGAAACATACAACTTTGTTTACATCTAGTTTTTCTCTCTTCTTTATACATATCGAAGATACTTAGAGAAACTGATCGTTTCTAGTATCTACTTTAGCGGTTGCAAAATGGTTGGATCGACCTGGTATGGTCGGATGGGTAACGGGTCAAAACAGGAAAAACAATTGCAGGTTGAAACAGCTTTGGGTCTTGTTGACCCGAAACACTTTTCAATAATATTGTTTTTTTTTTTTTTTTTTTTTTCAATTTTTTTTTTTAATAAATATGTAGTCAGAATAATAATTTTCAAATAATAAGTGTTTAAATATTGTTGTTCGAAAAAAGATTGGATTGGTTAGAACTTTGGGCCGGTTGGGATTATTGGGCCCAAATAAGACCCTTGTTCAAATTTAAGGCTTAGGCTTAAAGAAAACCAGGTTTGCCTGTTTGGATGATATCAAGACATTCGCGCTCGCGATCTTTGTTTCCCGAGTCGCATTGACACGGGTGAAAAGAGAGAAACACAGACACACACATACATGTCGTCGCATAAGAAAATGACAAACATGATCCAAATGGGGGTTGATTTCACACACCGTTTCTATGCAGTTAATCTCGGCGAGATCTCGTCGAGATCTCGGATCTCGGGGTAAAAAAAAATCTCGGTCCAAAATCTCGGATCAAAATCTCGGAAACGAGATTCTCGGCGATATTTAGCGAGAAATCGGCGAGATTTTGATCTCGGCGAGATTTTGATAGTGAAAATCTCGTTTTTTTGACTTTTTTTGTTGACTTTTTTTTTTCTGCCAGCCTAATAACTTTTTCAGCCCACTTTTATTACTCACAATCCAACTTTTCCAGCCCGTGGACTGCAATTAGAGTTCGACACTTTTATCAATTTATGCAGTTTATGCAATTATGCTATGTGTTTTATGCAATTTGGACCTGAATCTGCTATGTTTTATTAGGATTTTATGATTTGAATTTAATGTTGTTTGACACTTTTATGCTATGTTTTATGTTAATCTTTTGCGATTTTAATATATTATTTATATATATAATATTCTAAATAATATAAAAAACCGAGATCTCACCGAGATCTCTCGGATCTCGGACCTCGAACGAGATTCGAAATCTGACCGAGATAACTGCATAGCACCGTTTTTATATTTAGGAAAAAGATCAAATGTATATTGAATTCTCGAATCATTAGAAACATGTGAAGTGTATGGTTAACCCAATAACGAAAGTTTCCCAAAGGGACTGGAGTAGGCGCATGAGACAAAAGCTCTTCTTTCTAAAGAGATTCGATTCGGAAGTTTTAAAGTTTTGCTAACGAAAAGCTACTAGATCATCGTTTATGTTACAAAATACAAATCTAAAAACAAACACTGATAGAAATAGAAGAACATTAGGTAACTAAAGTATTTTATCATTATCGGGCTCGTGTCTCCAATTAAAGCACGGAAAGATTCTGTAACACAAATCGACCACCGCACAAATCTTTTGCGAGCTGTTTGATGTTGGATTGGATGTGAGCGAGTAATATGCTTCTGTTGTCAATTGGAAACCTCCCAGCGGATCCGTTAAATGTCCATTATACCTGTTGAATAAATTTAGATACAAGAATTTATGGATAAGTTTCTCAAAATTTATAATATGTATCTGTTTCTAACTCTTAAATATCGTTATTATATGTATCCACATGATATCCATATAAGTTGCCTCACGGTACATATATAGAGTTACAAGTGTTTAATTAATCAACATTTCAATGTTAAATACATACAATGGATCTTTTTAAGGTTGGATACATATAAAAGATTTCCAAGTAAAGTTTGAAACATTTTTAGACGGTTTTATATTTTATCTCAACAATAATGGAATCGAAAAAAGACAAATAAACGAAAAGATATATACATACAAATAATAGCTTTTACTCACCTTGCTGATACATTGAGCATATCGAGCTGCTATAGCTACATTACCAAAAATACAATTTCCCTTTGCCCCCTCTCGAACAGCTTGATGTCCGGGAGGTCGTATTAATGCAAAACCAACTGGAGGGCTCTCACTGACTTTTGATGCCACCACCTATCAAACGTTAAAACAAATAAATTTTAAAACGAGAGGGTAGCAAAATGGGCGGGTTGACATCTAAAATAATTTGACATTTGTTCTACATAATTAGTGAGTCCGAATTGACATCTATCGTGGCCACTAATACTTACGATTCAGGGGCTTACCACAGAATCAACCAAGGATAGGCCTGCTCCAACAGCAAGCAACGAGTCCTCAAATGTCTAAAATAAAATTTTTTTTTCTTCTTCTTTTTTATAGTTTTAGGAATTAAAACATGGTAATATATATTAGAGTAAACTAGCTTATCACCCGTGTATATACGGGAATTGACATTAAAATTGAGAAAAATAATGTTAAAAGAATTGATTACATGTAAGGTTTAAATAAATACAAAAGTTCTATTAAATCGGATGTATGCACCAAACATCCCATATTGATCAAACAAATTAAATAGAAAATAGGAAATAAAAATGAACAACACTAACATGAAAATCGAAAACGATATTTAAAAGTGTTGTGTTTGTGTGGGGTATTTAATGGTTGTTAGCTTAAGTAACAAAAAATACTTATTAAAAAGTAGTAGTTATATTCGGAAGGTTTGTAACAAATTCAACAACGATATCTCTCTAACATAATAAACAAAAGGCGAGACTGACGTCATAAAGCTAACGTGACAAGTTTTAAGGCAGACTACATAGGATTGGTTATTTATATGATGATTTCATAAATATTTTATTTTCATTAAAATGGTTGTAGTAAAAAAAAAGCGTACAAGAAAAGCTTGATAACTGTGCCAATAACCCTCTCTCTATTAACCAAAACCTCCTAATTACATAATCGGCTTTTCAAAAGCAAATTTGAAATACTTATTATTTTTCCCTATGCTTCTTCATCTTCATAAGTAGATTTCATCCCCAACTTTTTTTCGCCTCATACCGCATCATATTAGGTTGATTAAATGTCTCAAATGGAACCGCTTTCAATTATAGGTGATTTAGATAGATATAGCTAATCACAAGCTTTATTGTTGTTAATACAAAAGTCCACTAAACTCCTAAGTCCGACCCGAATTAGTCTAGACCTAACTTGAAGTCCGTTTTCCCTTGAATTAACCTCAGTGATCCTTCGTCCGACTTGCCTGCACTAAGAAAAGACACCAGGTTGAGGGGGGCTATACCCCTGATTCAACTCGGGCGTAAGAATAAGTATTCTAGTTCGGACAAAAAGATAAAAGCATAAAACTGTATGTAAATAACTTACGGACACTTACTGTTTACCAGGGTATTTATAGGAGACCATCTGGATAATAGGGTGTTCCCTAAACTTTACTCCTTTTGTTCAGCGGTTAAAAGGATGTTGCTTCGTCAGAGTATCTTTCCTTTCCTCTTTTGTCGATTCCTTGTCGTATTCTTTTTGTCTTTATGCGTTTTGTCCTTTTTTGACCGAACCAAAGGTTCCGGACCACCTGATTCGGTACTGACCCGAACCAGGTGGTCGGACCCTATGTCAACAACTCCCCCAAGTCTAGTATTGTATTCCGAAGAAGTCGAGATACAATACTGGACTTAAGACTGTGTTTGTTTTCTTGTTGCTGCTTCGGTAATCTTACACCTTCTTTACTCGATCCATTACTTCCTTCGTTTCCACGCGTCGAATTCCTATGGTTTGAGTGATCCAGCTGTCCTTGAACGTCTACACGTGGCGCGTTTCGGTGATTCAAACGTTGCCAGCTATTTTAAACATTTACACGTGGCGCGTTCCAGTGGTTCGAACGTTGCCAGGCTGTTTTCCACCCTTCCACGTGTCACGCTTCCTTCTAGGTCACGCGCGCCCCTTGAGGTGCCTGCCACTTGCCTATAAATAGGAGTGTTCCTTCTTCATTTATTTCTTGTCTTTGCTCCGAACCTCTGCCCTTTTTCTTCCAAAATCCCTCTATTCCGATATCTTCTTCTTACTTTCGACATCATGGCCAAAGAGTCCAAAGAGAATCTTAAGGAAATGCACAATACTATGTCTGCTGCGGATTTCCAAAAGTTTTGCAAAACCTATAACATTGATGCCTCCTATGGCGCTGTTCTTCCCGGAGCAGCCGATACTATTAGGGACGCTCCTCCAGGAAAAATCGGTGTATATTGTGCCTGGTTCGAGTATTCAAACCTTCGGTTACCTTTCTCTCGGTTTTACCTCGACGTGATTCAGTATTTTAAGGGTCATGTCTCTCAAATGAATCCCTTAGGGGCCAATAAAATTACCAACTTCGAGATCCACTGTCGCGCTCTTGGCAAAGCTCCCGATCTATCCAGTTTTCGCTTTTTTTACAAGGTCGGACTAAATGGGGATTGGCTTACGGTGGATAAGAGAAGGAAAGCTCCGGTCTGTATAAGTTGGTATCTTTCTTCTTTGAAAAACTGGAAGGATCGCTTTTTCTTTGTGAATGCTTCGGTAGCCCCTATTCGAATGAGATGGTGTGCTAGGGGTGATACTCTTACCGATCCAGAGCCTGATACTGATGACATGGATCCTGATCTTATTATGGAACTTCAGACTAATCCGATCAAAGCTCGCTCATATCCGGAGAAGGTGTTAGTCATATCTGGACTAAGTCAAAATTGGAACTACCCCTTGTACCGCCCCTGTCTGAAACTTGCTGGCAAAGGTCTTTTCTCATTTTCCTTCTCTTAGCTATACGCGTAACTTGTTCGTCGAACTAGTTCCTCACTTATTACATAAAACTTGGTTAGTGTATTGTATCGGGTTACTAACTATTTGTTTAATTGTTTTGTAGAACTACCCCTCCTCGCTTTTCTGAAACTGACGAGTTGGGATGACGTGAGTTTTGGTTCGGCTCGCCTTCCCGATGGTACTCCTGGGTTTTTAACCATGACTAGAGATCGTATTGTACTTCCCAATGAGAACATTCCGGCTCCTTATACTGATGCCGAAGTAAACGCCACTGTGAAAAGGAAAAGAAAAACCAAGAAGTCATCGAAGAAAAGCACCCACAGCCCTCCTTCCAAGAAACACAAAACGGCCAAAAAGGTGCCCTCTACTTCTCAAGCTTCGAAGACTAAGGAGCAGCATGCTTCAACTTCAGCTCCTTCTCCTACTGATAAAGAGCCCAGCCCCGACACCGAAGAACTCTTTGCTGAATCCGGTGGTGGTGATTTGGGAGGATATGGGCTATCCTCTGAATCTGAAGGGTCCTCATCCTCTTCCGATATCGCCGAATCTGAAGATCCCACTTTTCCTGATGATCAGGCCACCTATTCTAACAGATCATGTCCTTCCACTCCTAAGGGTAAGACCAATTCGGAAGTTGAAAAAATCCTTCAGGAGGGTGGCTATTCTCCAGAGAATGAGGTGAATCAACCCCCAAAGTCATCGAAACAAAAGTCAACACTTTCAGAGGAACCTGATGCGGGATCATCTGGCGTTGGTCCGGAAGGTGGGAATATTTTGGAGACTCCTGTTCCTTCTCCACCGAAGAAAGATGCTGAGGGCTCTAAAGCCTCACCTGTTGTAATTTCGAGCAAATCATCTTCCGAAGCAAAGAAAACAGCTGCACCGAAGAAGCCTTCCTCTTCAACTGGAAAAATGGCTAGTCCTTTGAAACCCAGCAAAGGAAAATCTCCCTTGATCCGAGAACCTCAGTTTGTTTCTCATCGAAAGAAAACCATAGGGACCAAGGGTGCTTCGAGTAAGATTGTTAATCCGAAAGGGAAAGAGCCGAAGGATAAGGAGCCCCTTCTTGAAACTTCGGATTTGAATGGTGTTGAAGCTTCTATCGCTGGTAAAAAATTTCAACCTCGCTTCAAAGAAGTATATAATCGTTCTCTGTACACCGATGCTGGTGTTTGTCGTGATCTGCTGGATACTTTGTCGACTCCGGCTGAAGTCATTCGTCTTAATAATACCAATGACTTCGCTTTAGCCGAACAACTTGACTATTTGGTATCCCAGCTTCTGGTTATTGCTCCTGAGGTCCGATCGAGGTGGCTTGTTTCCGAGGATGAAGTTCGGGATCAAACTCGATTAGTGAAGGCCCTCGAAAGAAATGTTTCCCTAAGCAACCAAAGGGCAGATGCGCTGCAGATTCGCCTTGATACAGAAAAGAAAGAGCTTGAGGATCAAGCCGCCCATCTCCGCCAAGAGGTAGAGGAGCTGAAGAAAGCTCGGACCTCCGGCGTTGAGTCTTCATCTGTGAACGAGGATGCGGTTCGGGCTTTAGGGGAGTTAAACATTACCCACAGCCGGACTGTAAAGGGTTTGAAAGAGCAAATTACCACCCTTTCCTCCGATCTTCAAGCCGCCGAAGCCCGGAATTCTCAGGTAACAAAGGATATGGTACAAGATAAGGAACGTCTACAGGAGCTGGAGTCTCGTGTCGTAGAGCTGGAGTCTACGAATGCTATCCTTCAAGAAGAACGGACCTGGTTGATTTCCCAGGGTCCAAAACATGTAGCTGAAGGCCTGTTGAAGAGCAAAGATTTTATTGAAGCTTGTTCTAGTGTTAATGTTGCACACTATCGGTCTGGATGCCATGATGGTGTTGTTGCTGGTTACAAGCTGCATCGGTTAGGACAAAGGATCACACAGTCCCCCTTTCATGATCTTTCTACCGAAGCTTCCCTTACCGCAGCAAAAGAGGCTTTTCAACAAACTCAGTATTCGTACTTAGATGCTCTGGCCGCTACCAGCACCCAAACACTTGAAGCTTTTCAGGCTGTGAAACCTATCCTACCTGATCCGGAGTCTCCCGGAACAGAAAACCCTGAAGCAGAAAACCCTTAATCGTTAGTTTGTTAGCATGATATGTATGGTCGAAAGATTGGCACAATTTTCTGTTTTCTTTTGTATGACTGGTGGAGGGGTTTAAGTCCCCCTTTTTTAATGAAGGTGTCTCTTATATTTTCATGTGTTGTATTTATGTTACTAGTTTCTGCTTTGAATTGCGTATTATCATCGAACCAAGTAGTTCGGTATTGCCTCGAATCGTCATTCGGAATTACACTTTTATGGTGTACTTGGCTGCTAAGTCAAGCCGTGTTATTTTCCTCGGATTCTGATCCGGTATAAGCATAATTAACGAATTAACTGCATCATGTTGTAAGAAAAATCAACCATTCATTCTTTCCATTAATACCAATTCCCTCGGGAAAAACCCGGTATTACAAACTATTACTTGTCAAAAACAAAATAGACAAAGAACATAAGTCTTTGGATCATCAAGACTTTACTTGGCATAAAGGAAATACAATGTTCTTTCTCCTCGGGAAAATCCCGGTATCACATGTAGCACTTTCTCAAGTTCATTTCATTCCAGGTTCGAGGGATTAAGGTTCCATCTAGGTGTTTCAATTTGTATGAACCATTTCCATTGTTCTGTACCACCTGATACGGCCCCTCCCACTTCGGACCCAGCTTACCCTCATCTTCCTGCCTACTTGCTTCGTTCTTCCGGAATACGAATTCTCCCTCCTTGAAGCTGATCCTTCGGACTCTCTTGTTGTAATACTGCTCGATTTTCTTCTTGTACCGAGCTTCCCGAACATGGGCTGCCTCCCTTCTCTCTTCTGCCAGCATCAGATTGATTTGCAACTCTGCTTCGTTATCTCCGTCATTCCGCTGCACATTCCTGTAAGTGGGCATTCCGATTTCTGGTGGTATGACTGCTTCCGAACCATAAGTCAAGCTGAATGGTGTTTCTTGTGTGCTTGTCTTTTTTGTGGTTCGATGTGCCCAGAGTACGTTTGGCACTTGATCCACCCAGTTACGTTCATACCTTCCCAAGCGTGTTTTGATTCCTTCCACCAGACTTCGATTGATTCGCTCTACTTGTCCATTGGCTTGAGGGTGTGCTACTGACGTTTTGACTTGTTTAATCTGCATTTGCTCACACCATCCTTTGAAAGGCTCATCCACAAATTGTTTGCCATTATCTGTTACTACTTCCCCCGGCAATCCGAATCTGCATACCACGTTTTCCCAGAAAAACTTCAACACTTGAGCCCCTGTAATTCGTGCTAAGGGCTTTGCTTCGACCCATTTTGTAAAGTAATCTACCGCCACCAACAAGAACTTAACCTTTCCAGGCCCTTCCGGAAATGGTCCAACTATATCCATTCCCCATTTGAAGAAAGGCCATGCTGCCGTTACCGATATCATGTCACTCTTTGGCAGTTTAGGGATGGGTGCATGTATCTGGCATGAATCACACTTTCTTATCTCTTGGTACGCGTCCTGATGCATTGTGGGCCAGTAATACCCTAAGTTCATTTTTTTTGCCACCACCGCCCTTGGTCCCGCATGCATTCCGCAAGATCCTTCGTGAATCTCCCTTATCACATAGTTAGCCTGTAGGGGCCCTACGCATCGGAGCAGTGGTGTCAAGTAGTTCCTTCGAAATAGCGTTCCCTCCATCATGACATATTGGGTGGCCTTCATTCGGATCTTCCTTGCTTCCACTGTATTATCAGGCAGTGTGTCATTGATAAGGTATTCTATCAACGGTGTCATCCATGTGACCCCCTCTTCTTCGACTATGACATTCACTTCGACCTCTTCATCAATGGACCTTCTCTCAATTGCTTCCAGGAAGATGTTACTAGCTAAGGCTTCTATGGTCGATCCAGCTATAGACGCCACTTTACTAAATACATCTGCCCTCTTGTTCTTGCTTCTTGGTATTTGCTTAATTTTGCAAGAATCAAACTCCTTCATATGGGCTACCACTTTGTCTCTGTACCTCTTCATCCGATCATCCTTTGCTCCGTATTCTTCGTTCACTTGATTTGCCACGAGCTTCGAGTCAACGTAGATTAGTAATCTTTCCACGTTCATGCTTTTAGCCAACCTTAGTCCGGCTAACACCCCTTCATATTCTGCCTCGTTGTTAGAACTTTGAAACTTCAAACGGATGGCATAAGAAAATTCCTCTTTCTCCGGACTAATCAGGATGATGCCTGCTCCGGCTCCTTCTTTGCTGGCTGCCCCATCGGTGTATAACTTCCAGGTGGTTCCCTTCGCTCTTTTTCTTTTCCCCAGCGCTGTCGCTGGTTCGGCCAGTACTACCCCCTGGTCCGGAATTTCATTTAGAAAGTCTGCCAATACCTGCCCTTTTGCTGTTGTTTTTGGGGCATACTCTATGTCATGGCCTCCTAGCTCGATAGCCCATTTTGCTATTCTTCCCGCCATTTCCGGACGAGTCAGTATCTGCTTCAATGGCTGGTCTGTAATCACCCTTATCTTGTGTGCCTGAAAATATCTCCCTAGTCGCCTTGATGTGAACAAGAGTGCTAAAGAGAGTTTCTCCAATGAATTGTAATTGAGCTCAGCTCCTTGCAATACCTTACTAATAAAGTAAATAGGTAACTGCTTCTTCTCTCTCTCCCCACCAATAGCACAACACTTACCACCTCTCCGTTTGTTGCCAAGTAAACCAATAAAGTTTCTCCTCTTCGAGGCGCCGTTAAGTATGGAAGGTCCACGATATATTTTTTCATTTCTTGGAAGGCTTTATCTGCCTCCTCCGTCCATCTGAAATCTTTCTTGTTCATACACTGCTTTAGTGTTTTGAAGAAAGGTAACGCCCTTTCGGCTGATTTCGAGAGATACCTCCCTAATGATACTATCCTCCCATTCAGACTTTGCACCTCTTGTAGCGTTTTCGGTGCCACCATGTTGGTAATAGCCTTTAGGGGCTGTTTGATAGTTGCAGACTGAGTTGGTGCAGACTGAGTTGGAGCACAGACCGAGTTGGAGCTCAGACTGAGTTAGGTGCAGACTGAGTTTGTTGTGTTTGATTATGCCTCGGACTGGCTATGCTGACTGGGAGAAATGACTATTTTACCCTTCTGTTTATTTTTATATTGAATGTCGTACAAAATCCAAATTAACCATAAATCTAAATTAAACATAAATCCAAATGTCTTACAAAATCCAAATTAAACAAATCTAAATGTCTTACAACTTCAAATTAAAAAAAATCCAAAGAAAAAAAATCCAAATTAAAAAAATCAAAAGAAAACCTAACAATGATTGCGTACAATTAAGTTTTATTACAGCATCATATTTTTAATATTACAACATCATATTTTTTTTATTATTATTTCTCAGACATTTAATCAAACATATAATGGTCAACCAAACAACCCAGTTACTATAATAATTGTCACAAAAGGTATTCAAGTTAAAAAGACCGTTAACAAACAAGACAACTAACTAACAAGATAGTAGGAACCATAATCAAAATTCTCAGTTAAACTTCAAACAAAAGAATTAGGCCCATGTTACCTGTAATTATATTAACTCCTACAAAGAGTGCCCGCAAGTACCCGGAATCAAGAACAAAGGACAAAATAAGATCAATTTTGGTTCCTTTCTATATCATCTCAACATATAAAAAATGAGCTTTGAAGGGTAGAGTTGGGTTTTTTGAATGAAAAAATGAGTCTTCACTTTTTTATTAAAGACTCAATCTTTGATATGGGTCCGTGGTACGGACCGAGTCCGTGACAACCTTGGTTTATCAAACACGCGGACCACGGACCGGGTCCGTGGTCTGAGTCCGAGTCTTTGGTCCGTGGTGATATCAAACACCCCCTTACTTTATCCGGATGAATCCGGATGCTTTGGGGCATGATGATATGGCCTAAAAACTTACCTTCCTCCACCCCGAACGAACACTTCTTGGGGTTCAGCTTCATGTTTACTTTCCTCAGCACCTCGAATATCTCTTTGATGTCTCGTAACATTGCTCCCTCGGTCTCGCTCTTGATTACCAAATCATCCACATAAGCCTCCATATTTCGGCCTATATGATTCTTGAACACTTTGTCTATAAGCCTTTGGTATGTAGCACCAGCATTTTTGAGCCCAAATGGAATTTTCTTGTAACAGTATATTCCTTGATCTGTGTGGAAGCCCGTCTTATCTTCATCTTCCCGGGCCATCTGTATCTGGTGGTATCCCTTATATGCGTCCAAAAAACACTTATATCGGAATCCTACCAGCGAGTCCACCTTTAGGTCTATCTCCGGCAGAGGGTATGCATCCTTGGGGCATGCATTATTGAGGTCTTTAAAGTCCACACACATCCGCCATGTCTTGTCCCCTTTGGGTACCATGACTGGATTAGCCACCCATGTCCGGTATCTAACCTCTCTGAGTATCCCTGCCCTTACCAATTGATCAACTTCCTCACATGCTGCTCTACTTCTCTCCGGTGCTAGTACTCTTTTCTTCTGCACCACTGGTTCGGAAGCCCTATAAACACTCAAACGGTGCTCTGCTACCTCCCTTGGTACCCCCGTCATATCCTCTGGCTTCCATGCAAATACTTCCCTATTTTGTTTTAACATTGTCACTAACCTCCTTTTGGTTTCTTCCGTCAGAGCTTTCCCAATTGTTATCATTTGGTCCGGAAAATGGGGGTTAACTTGGACCTGTTCTTCTAGCGTCTTGCTTTCTTCTATCATTAGTCTTTGTACCTGATGGCAACCCCTATTCCCCTCTGAAGTGATAGTGGCTATCCCTCCGGGTGTTGGGAACTTCATCATTCCATGCACAGTTGACGCTACTGCTCCTAACTTCTTCAATCCTGGCCTTCCCAAAATACAATTATAGGGAGACGCAGCTGCTACCACCAAAAAGTTCATGCACACTGTCCGGATCTTGTCACCCTCAGCCAGCTGCACCGGTAAACATATTTCCCCGATGGAGGACTTTGTTTGCCCGGCAAATCCCACTAATGGAACCTCCTTTACCTTCATCCTTCGTTTTAAGGCCGGATCCAATTCTCGAAAGCAATGTTCGAACATGATTTCCGATGCACTTCCATCGTCTATATAGATTCGGTGAACTAGATGATCAGCCACATGAGCCTTAATAAGCATTGGGTCATCAGTGGGGTTTATAGCATTCAACGGGGGGAATGCTATAACCTGATTCATCCAGTCTCTTGGTACTTCCTTCTCTTGCTCAGGTTCAGCCCTGTCTACTGCCCGAATCATGTGGATCTCCTTCGGCTTTCCTCTAGGGCCTTTATCGTTTTTTCCTTGCTTGTTTCCTCCTCTTATGTCCCGAACCAAATGGTTAAGCCTTCCCGTTTGAACCGCCTCCTCGATTTGCTTCTTCAACGCGTAACAATCATTCGTGGCATGTCCTCTATCCATGTGAAAATCACAGTATCTATCTAGGTTCCCCTTTTCTGGAGTTCCTGGAAGGGTTCCTGGAGGTGGCTTTACTAGATTGACCCCTCTTTCGGTGTTCATGATTTGCATCGGTGTTTTCAGTAATTCCGTGAAATGGACACTTCTCCTACTGTCCCCTGGTCCCGAGATAGGATTGTTTCTTGGGGAAATGGGGGATACGGGAAACTTTCCCCCATATCTGTGGGCTCTGTTAGGTGAACCGAACGATCTTCTCCCCTGTATCGACCTAGGCGTCGGTACTCCTGACCCTTTCCACGAGGTCCCTGAGTTTCCTGCCATTCGTCCCCCTAATTCCTCCGTTCGCCCTGATGCCTCTTTTCCTTTGATGAATTCTTTCACCCTTACCATCATTTCTTCCACTGTATTAGGGACTCTAGCATTGAAGGATTCTATCAGTGTGGGTGGCTTAATTCCCTCCATGAATCCCGAAATCTTCATGGTTTCCGAAGCTCCTTTCACCTGCAACATCTCCTTTTTCCACCTTTCTACAAACTCCCTGAATCCTTCCCAATCTCTCTGCTTCGTTTTATGGACATCTGTCGGTCCTTTCAGATATTTCCTTTGTTGTGTAAAGAACGACCCAAACACTACCTCCAATTCTTTGTAACTATCTATCTGTCCAGGCTCTAACGCTTGAAACCATATTCGCGCGGGCCCGACGAGTGTCTGTGCAAACATACGACACCACACAGGCATTGACCACAACTCAGTCTCTGCAGCTCCGGCAAACGTGTTAAGGTGGTCATCTGGATCTCCGGATCCGTCATAAGTCCGAATGATGCCAGGCATTTTTGTTTTTGGTGGAATTGGGAATCGAGCGATCCTCTTTGTGAACTTAGAGGAGAAATCTGACTGGTATGGCAAGCTTAAATCCTCATCTTCGCCTTCCGATTCTTCTTCTTCATCGAAGTTCAGCCTCTTCCCTCTAAATCCCTCCTTCTGAGAACCCTCTCCCATCTTCCCTTTCCCTTTTTTCAATGATTCCGTGCGTTCATGTTCTTCTACTAATGCCCTTAGTAGATCTATGTTATCCTTCACGAACCTACTAGAAAATTCCCCATTGGTTTCAGTTTCCCTCTCAGCATTCCTGCCGGAGCTCGGTCCATCGTTAGTAACTAAGTTGATTGTATCGGCTGGAGTTTCCATTTCAAGTGAGTAATTTCTTCGGTCCCACGGATGGCGCCAAAATGTTAATACAAAAGTCCACTAAACTCCTAAGTCCGACCCGAATTAGTCTAGACCTAACTTGAAGTCCGTTTTCCCTTGAATTAACCTCAGTGATCCTTCGTCCGACTTGCCTGCACTAAGAAAAGACACCAGGTTGAGGGGGGCTATACCCCTGATTCAACTCGGGCGTAAGAATAAGTATTCTAGTTCGGACAAAAAGATAAAAGCATAAAGCTGTATGTAAATAACTTACGGACACTTACTGTTTACCAGGGTATTTATAGGAGACCATCTGGATAATAGGGTGTTCCCTAAACTTTACTCCTTTTGTTCAGCGGTTAAAAGGATGTTGCTTCGTCAGAGTATCTTTCCTTTCCTCTTTTGTCGATTCCTTGTCGTATTCTTTTTGTCTTTATGCGTTTTGTCCTTTTTTGACCGAACCAAAGGTTCCGGACCACCTGATTCGGTCCTGACCCGAACCAGGTGGTCGGACCCTATGTCAACAATTGTCTAACTAAAATTTGATTTTTTTGAGCAGGATTTAATTTTGGGTTTCATGCCTTTATTTTTGATCGGTAAGACTTTTATTTCCTTGTTCTTTTTTGGAGATGGTTATGTGGTTTTAGGATTTCATATTAATTAATTTTTTAATGCATAGTTTGCATCTATCTGAGAGGGTAATAAACCCAAAGGGGAATGAAGTATTGCTTCTATGCTTGCATTGATCAATGGAGTTGAACATAAAGTCAGTTTTTCCTATCACTTTTAAATATTTTATGTGAAAAATTTATGTTAATAACATTGGCTATACTTGCTATATATATATATTAAGTTATAGTTTTAAATGCTTTATTAATGATGCTATCATCAAGGTTAATTTTTAGTGATTTCTCATGTTTATAAAATTGTTTGATGAACACCAATTGCTTGATGAAATGAGCAAAAACCTCAACTTCATCATAATCTCAACTTAAACAATAGCTTTGACTTTTTATTAGTAACGATTGTTTAATCGTTAAGATTTCAATTTGTTGTCGTTCGTTTGTCAGTTGGTTAATCATTCTCTCAAAATGGTTTTTTTTACTCATTTTGATTTCATGCTCTTTTTTTTTACTCCAATAAGTTCCTAATTGGAAAAGTCGATGTTTTGATAACTTACTCGGTTGGTTTGACGTGATAACAGTTTGGTCGTTTTTTTTAGATCCCTTAAGATCGTTTTTTTGTGTACTACTAAATAGAATATCTTTTGTTTATAATTTCAGTTGGGATATGTAATTAGAACTTAGTAGCCAAAATTCAAATGTCTTTCTTAAATTTATAAGGAAATGAGTCAAAATTACTTCAAATAACCACCTCGAGCAATAAGATTTTGTGCGCATGTACACACGCTCATATGTGATGGCAATGAGGCAAGTATTTTTTTTATATGTTGTTTTAACATAACCGTTAGTAGACAATTAAATATAAACCCCATATTTAATTGTCTTATATTTAATTGTCTAATAACTTTTTCGATTTTATGGCTTTGTCGTATGGTTTGAGTGGCTAAATGCATGAAATATTTGATCACTTCCTCTAAAGAACTTATGTTAACTTGTTGACAAATTATTCGATACTGAATTAAACCGTCTTTAGCAAATCTTCCTCGTTTCATGTCAACACATAGTTCTACGTACTTGAACATGATTCTTTCGAGTGTCTTTTGTCATGCTCTATATCTCTTTGAGGTTATAATACTATGAAGTGCTTGTAATGCATCTTGTTTTTGTCCGACTTTAATCAACTATGCATTCAAAATTATATAAATATTACTACAATTTTTGAATCAAAGAAAAATATTACGCGCATAGTTAATAAGTACACACCTTCAGCTCGTTTTAAGGCGTTTTCTGGCTTGGCGAAGGTCGACATATTGAGTAATTCTATCAATTACAGCTAAAAGAACGTAAAAGTAACAAGTTAGGAGAATAAAAACCAATATGCTTACTAAACAGCAACAAAAGTACTTTCGGGTAACAATCAAATAAGGTAATTTCATATCATTGTTGACGAAAATGTAACTCTTATACCAAGTTTAACGACAAACATTGTCCGGATCAAATATGATTACCAAACAAAAACAGATTCAAATTCATCAATCATAAGTTTTCAACAGATGGTATATCTCCAATACTCAATAGATCGATCCAGCTCGATAAATGATTCAAATGCAATCACATTATTGTTTTCACATCCATAAATCACAAAACAAATGATCACACAAAAACCAAATGCGCGGGTGCATACAAATAACATATCATATATACAAAAACAAATCTTAACATGAACATTAAATCGAAACGAAAACATGATCACGTAGATTTCATATGTTTAAACTTTCATATGTTTCATTTACAGTAAATCTAAAAATTTCCATTGGTCCCGTTTGAAATAATTCAAAGTATAAGCCAAAACGACCCATATTTAAGTAAATGGGTTAATATCAACCCGTAAGGTCTTTTTCCCGTGACAATCATGTATATAAGCTGCATTTTGCTCTCATGTTGGCTATGTAGATTCAATAGGTCGCTTTATAGGGCGAACAATGAATGATTGACCCGGTTCATGGTTACATAATACTATAACAGCTTGAGATTAAATATACAAAAATGAAAGAAGCAACACCTCACAGTGATATACATGTAGAATTACATATCCAGAAGCAAGAAACAACTTTAAACATCACCAGCAACTCTATCAAATTCACTATATAGATTAAACATGTCATGTTCATCAAAAAACTTAAATAAAAAATATGATGACATAATTGAACAAAATTAATATTAAGAGCAAAAAAGATGATTAAGTCAATGAACCAAATTTGAACCGGGCCACCTTTGTCAATGCACCAAATTTGAACAGCAAATGCTATACCTATGCTACCACTCCCTGTATCCCCAATTTTTAATTATACTTTTGTAAATTAAACAGCTAAAAAAATCAGTAACTTTATATTAAGTTGTTTCTAATAAGAAAAATATAATAAATTTTGAATTGAACCTTTTAAGCCACCATAATACATATCAGCTTACCGCATAAAACACGCTAAACAGCTCGGAGCCAGAATGAATGAGCCAAGCATTTAAGTCACGTTCCATAAACGCAACCAACACAATAAACAGCAGAATCCCAAAGAAACAATGGTAGGAGGTGAAAGAAAGCCGAGCCGGATACTTTTTCAACACTGAAGTCGATTTACCTTCAAGTCAAATTCCAAAACCGAGACACCCGACATGAAAAAAAATGATTATTGTTCAAGCAAATTACTAAATAAAAGTAAGCGATCAATTTAAAAATCTTATATAGAAAACGACAACAACAAACTTCCCCGTTGAAGATGGATTTCAAAAACATCCATCAAATCCCTCTTTACAGATGCTTGTGAATCATGTCGCCATGTACAATTTAAAAACGATTGATTTAAAAATACGCAAATAGTAATCATAAGAAATACAAATACGCAAATAGTAATGTTACCCTTTCCATCCATCAAAATCATATTGATCTTATAGGTTTGCCTCAATAAACTAACGATGCGGACCTTAACCTTCCATGAATTTTTTTTAGTAGAGATCTCTTTGATTAAACTGATTGCTTTTTTCTCCATTGTTAAAAATCAGAAAACTAACAGAAGATGGTGAGATGCAGACCTTCTTGGGTTTTGGTTTAAATAAGAAAAACCATCAGGGAAAAGGAGTGTCTTCTCAATTGACAACCAATGGAGAAATTACATTCTCCAAGATTTACCTTTCTCAAGTGACTATTGATTTTCCATCGCCTCCCTAGCTATATGTCACGGGGTTAGATTTTGACCCGTGTGGCACACGAGCATCCGACCTTGATTCCGGTCTCAACGATGCCGAGGAAGCCTTAGAAGAATCTTGATGTTGAGGTTCACTGGTTTCGTCCTGCCTTGGACTCATCAGGGGAGTGGCTCCAACTCCCAACCAATGTAGCGCCACCGAGAACGGGGCAAGTCCTACACCTTTACCATGAAGCGCACTGATAAGACCAACAAGCTAAACCAGGAACCCACATATAAGCACCTCTTCCGGTGTACCACGACTTAATAAATTTGGTCCGTAACATCCTCTCACCGCCATTTTCATGCACGTCCTCGTGCATGACTATTTTCTTATTTCGGAACACAAGGGGCTCTTCTTCGGGAGGAATGAATCTTTCATACTTGATCTCGGTACTTGAAGGTCGCACCGGCCAGCGCACCCTCTTTTCGGTACTTGCAACGGTTACGCCTCCCATCGCGCCGTATCATGAGTATGTGACAAAGAGTTCACCCGTCCATCTTCTTTTCGCCTTCATCTTGTTTCCGGGACGCATTTCGAGAGAGGAGGCCACGACCACATTACGCACACGCGGGATCGCACCCGCTCTGATACCACCTGTCACGGGGTTAGATTTTGACCCGTGTGGCACTCGAGCATCCGACCTTGATTCCGGTCTCAACGATGCCGAGGAAGCCTTAGAAGAATCTTGATGTTGAGGTTCACTGGTTTCGTCCTGCCTTGGACTCATCAGGGGAGTGGCTCCAACTCCCAACCAATGTAGCGCCACCGAGAACGGGGCAAGTCCTACACCTTTACCATGAAGCGCACTGATAAGACCAACAAGCTAAACCAGGAACCCACATATAAGCACCTCTTCCGGTGTACCACGACTTAATAAATTTGGTCCGTAACATATAGCTACCCAATATTAGGGTTTTATAATCTTTTAATTTTTTAAAATAAAACACTATAACTTTTTAAAATAAAACACTTTAATACATCATCAATTATGATGGTTATCCTATGTGGATAGTCTAAGGATGGGACACGTCAGCAAAATGACATCATCTCAATCCCCCATTTATTAGATAGAAAAGATTACACCGTTGGTCCCTATGTTTGGACCAGAATCACTAGTTTGAGGCTTTTTTAAAAATAATTACACCAAACGTCCCCATTATTGTAATTCCGTTACTTCGGAGGTCCATTTTTGAAAATTTTCAACTGAAAAAACCAAAATACCCTTTTTAAATCAATTATTTTTATTTTTCAATTTCTTATAACATTTAATATAATAAAAAAAAAAACAATAATAATAAATAACTAATTTGTCACCTTGTTTCTCTCTCCTCTCATCTCTCTGTACTATCCCTCTCATCCCTCTATAATGTCCACCTCTCTCTCTTTCTTAAACACAACCACCACCGTTATCATCAAAAATACACATCCACCACCGTTATCATCAAAAATAGATCTTGATCTGTACTTTCTTTACCACACAAATTCTTTATTTATGAAATGAAGGGTATTTTTGTCTTTACAATAAAAATTAACATTTGAGTAAATTACATAAATGGTTCTTATGGTATACGCAAATGTTTACGTCCTAAAAGTTTACTCTCGTTAAAAAGACATACATAATTAGTTTGAAGTGTTTAAATGGTTTTTTCTGTTTTTCGAGGTTTGGTTCAGTTTTCGCTCACTCCTAAATTTTAGTTTATAACTTTTTTTGTATCTATAATGTTTTTGCAACTATGTGTTGCCAAATGGAAAGAAAATAATTCACATTTTTCCTTATTGTCTTCGCACGAAAAAGACGTTGGTCAAGTCTTTTCATATTGAAGTGTCTTATGGGTTAAGCATAGATTCAACGTATTCATAAATATATTATAATTTTTTAGACAAAATTACCCCTGTAAGTATCAATATAACAAATGTTGCATTTGATAATATACATTTGTAATTAACTATAACATGTCCTCTCAAAAACCAAACCTTCATTCAGATTTCACATTTTGTGACATCCCAAAAAGAAATTTTCATCGAAAACACGATGAAAACGAAAACCTGTTCAGATTTGCACCACCCCTTTGGCCCGTAAACACTAATTCTAAATCCGTAATGGTAGAAGGAAGGAATGAGCTCATGGAAATGATCAACGACTTGCCAGACTCGTGTTTTGAGTTGTCTCTTAAAGATATGGTCGAAAAAGAGAAAGTTGATATGAAACCCGAGTTGAAGGGAAAGGAGAAAGATGTGACGAAAAGTTCCATTTCAAGAAGTGTGAGTCTTGATACAGGAGTTATCCTTCTTAAGATGTTTGTTCCGAGCTCTTTTGGGTTGAAAAAACATAAGGTTTCTCGAAGTACATCAATGAATGATTCGAAGAAAAGTTATGATGATGTGAAACAACGAAAGACTTGGCTTTTTGCTGATACCAAAAGCAGTAGATCGTATAACGATAATAGGTATTAAACGTCTACCATGTTTTTTTCTTTTCTTGAGTTGATCTATTCTACTTCGGTTAAGAAAATAAATGTAATTATAACGTAATCTTATTATATTTTTCAGACGGATTATTACTAGTTATATCAGTCAACTAGTCGATGTTATTTATATAAAACACTTCATTCGCGAGACTTATCAATTATGATTAGAAAATGTTCAAAATATATAAGATTTACGACGTTTTTTATTTAAATATTTGATTGAAATTTGATCGTTGGATTGTTGTGTATGTAGGTATACAGAAAAGACATTGAAGCCTGGGTGTTGGTTCAAATTAAAAAACCAAAAGGGATGTATTTTCTTTTGATAGGAAATGGTCAATAATCAAAATCATATGATTCTATTAGATTTTTTTGTATTTCTCTAGAATTAGATATTCGACATGACGGTAAACTCCCTCCTTGGACGAGCACGGGCTTAGTCAAGTAGAACTGGGTTGCACTGCTTGATAATTAGAATCGTCTGTTTATACAACTATAACTAGAACAATTACATAATCCTTTTTTACGATATAACATTACGTTGTTTGGACTTGTAAAAATGGTTTACGTACAACTTTGATCTTGATGTTGTTCGAAGGAAGAAACACGAGTGATGAACAACACAAGGAAAACAATCAAAGAATGTAAACACATGTTTTGAAAGAAAGATTATAATATTGTTGAATAATTAGTAAAGTTGTCGACAGATTCAACCAAAAACTCAAAATTCAACTTCAACTATCAAAACTGATAATCTTTTCCTAAATGACACGCGATTAACATACATCAATTTCATACGTTTTTCCTGTTAGACTAAACATAATATAAATCTGAAAAGTACAGGCGGAAACTGTAGGAGAAAAGTTATACGGACAACATAAACAACCCATTACTAGTCGTTAACATAGCTAAGACAATTTTTGGCGATCCTTTTTTTTAAGGCAAGATTCACACACCTATTACATTTATTTTAATACTCTTATTCAGACTTGACCCAGCAACCTCTTGATTCACGGTATCAGAGACCGCTATATCAAAAGGCTTGTTGGTAATGAGTCATGTTTTCCGAGAAACTTCTCTTGGTGCAGAATTTTCTAAAAAGTGGGGTCATCGTCCTCAATTTTCTAACCCTTCATACACGTTATTCCCATTGACTTGAAAATCGCTTTCCCTTGCAATATTTTTCTTGGATGCGAGTCCCAAAGACTTTTCTCTCATTTTTATCATTCTCATCAACTTTTCTCTCATTTTTCTCTCCATATTTCCAGAAAATGGAGAGTTCTTAAACACAAAATTTGAGTAAGTTTCATAAAACAAAGAGATTTTACATCATACTTCCATCATCTCTTGATTTTCCTTCCATTTGGTAAGTTTTTTCAACATAAATCTCATCTTTTTCATCTCTTCTTTTCCTTTTATAAAAATGGAAAGAGAAAAAGTTAGAAATGTGTTTAGATCTAGTCTTATGGTCAAACAACCCATTTTGGGTAGAATCTTGACCAATGTCACGTGAAAGTGGCATTGTGGATCTCAAAATGTGAGAAAAATGCGTTTTTAACTTTTTGACTCGAACCACACGCTGCGTCGCAATCAGTAGTGACTGCGGCCCAGTAAGTGTGCACCTAGCTTGATGCGTCGCAGTAAAAAGATTATTGCGACGAGACTTAGCAGAAAGGTCACTGCGTCGTAGCTGAAGGCTAGTGCGGCGCAATGCCTATATGTTTTACAAAAATTTACGAATTTCAAAGGACGATTTCCGAGGACGGAAATCACAAGTTAGACGAATGATTGTTATCTTTTCGTTAACGGACCAACTTCGTATATGATTAACATTAATCTTAGATTATATTTAATGCATAAACACCCTAACTCATTAAACGAGAATACTAACTAATCGACACTTAGATAAACTAAAACGCTTCCGTCGCAAATGACGAAGCAATAAATAACATAAAACTTGACAAATAGCAATAAACGTGAATAATCACAAGTAAAATCAAATGGTCAAAACTGAAGCGAATATAAATAAAGATAAACGGTAACGATTAGTACCTCGAAATTACGGGATTTCACAAAATCTATTCTGCTTTGGTTTTTAAGAAAATAAATGTAATAATTATAACAAAGAATTACTACTAGTTATATCAGGAAACTAGTCGATGTTATTTATATAAAACACGTCATCCGCGAAAATTTTCAATTATGATTAAAATCTATATAAGATTTACACCGTTTTTATTTAAATATTGAGACGATTTTTTCACTTTAAATTTTTATTTATTCACTTAAATTTAACATGAATTGACAATTATACCCTCCCCTTTAATATTAAAACTCAATTCTTCAAACCATTTCATCTTCATTACAACAAATAAGCACATAAAATTTGTCCATTTTCAATATCGCTTGGAGTCTATAAATGCCTCCAATTCAATACCTCTAACAGATTTACACAATAAGGTTTCCACAGTTCCTCGTAAAATGTTTCTACCCTGCACATGAGATTTTCTTTAACGAGGGACTGTTTTTTCCTAGTTTACAAGTAATGGTAGTCGGTACTAGCTATGTATGGTAATCTTGAATGTCTCAAACAACAACGATGGTTAAATCAAAAACTATAGCAGAAATGAAAACATATATTTTTGTCCCTGAATAGTTCCATTGTATTTGATTGCATGCGGATTCTGAACCTAGAGCAGAATTTTCAACCGTTCTAGAGGAGCAACAACCATACGTGATACTCCACCGGCGACACCTCCGGCGACGAGAGATTTACAGATTCCGAGCAAAGTTTGACGGCTGGGAGCCTCGACACCTTCACTGGCGATCTTAGCTTCTTCGGCGATATTAGCGAGCTAGTTTTACCGACGGCGTCTTCTGATGCCATGGATAAATGGAGTGATTAGGAAATGGAAGTCATCAGAACCCTAGGAGATTCGCCGCCGTGAGTATTTATATCTCCGACGATCTGATATAAGGAAATTAGAGTGTGTGATTAGAAGGATAGAGTTAAAAAGAAAAACAATGGTGATGGACTTATTAATCATTTAAATTACGAAGCTTTTTTTTAACAAAAAATTAATAATCTAATACGCGAGAATCGACAAAGTAAACCAACCCGTTTCCTAATCCCCTCATTTTGTAAAATTCTCACATAAAATGGACAGATTTTATGTGCTTATTTGTTGTAATGAAGATGAAATGGTTTGAAGAATTGAGTTTTAATATTAAAGAAATGATATAATTGTCAATTTAGTTTATATTTAAGTGAATGAATAAAAACCTAAAATGAAAAAATCACCTTCCTTAAATATTTGATTGAAATTTGATTGTTGGATTGTTGTGTATGTAGGTATATAGAAAAGACATTGAAGCGTGGGTGTTGGTTCAAATTAACAAACCAAAAGGGATGTATCTTCTTTTGATAGGAAATGGTCAACAATTAAAATCATGTATGTGATCCTGGGATGTTGTTGAATAGGTTAGACATGATTCCCAGATTGAGATGATCGTATTAGGATGGAGTTCCGGTTATATTAGAACCGTTATAGAGAGAAAACACTTGTAGGTGATAATGGAATTGACCAACCCTTATTTGGGTTTATGTTAGTCCTTATATAGATACTCAAGTTAGGAGTATTTATTATTTAGTCCCTTGTGTTTAGTAAGTGTTTACTATAAGCTCTCTTTAGTTCCGATCACCTAATGGGAAATCTATAGTGTCGGTAAGGTAAATACGTCCATCGAATATTTACTAGACACAGATTTCAGTTAGTGTCAGTCATCATATCAGTAAGGACAAATGATCAATGAGGGTCACAAATAATATGGGTCCAACATTCTCCCACTTGACCGAGTAGATCATTTATCTATGAGTATTGATAAGTCCGTACGAGATAATACTCATTTTGTTTAAAACCGAAATCATAGTTGATAAGTACAGTCGTAGAGAAGAACATCTACTCAGGACCCCCACTAGTCAAACTATGACTCAAATTCAAAACTGAATAAGCAATGATAGACCAACTAAGACAAATTTTGTTATAATAATGTCCAACACAGTTATGCGCATAAGGTGTAAATAATAGACAAACAAAATCTGAATAAGGAGGAAAATTTTCATTAATAAATAATAATGACCAATAAGTACAACAATGCTATTAAATTAAGTCTTTTGTAAGCCCCATATTCGACACGTGTCCTACGAATATATTAGGAGGAAGACCTTTGGTCATCGGATCCGCTAGCATGTCATGTGTACTTATGTACTCAACACAAAGAACATTTTCCTCAACCCGTTCGCGTACAAACAGATACTTTGTGTCGAGATACAGCCCAGCGCCAGTCGAACTGTTACTGTTCGAGAAAGTTACAGCAGCTGAGTTATCACAGTAAAGCTTCAATGGTCTAGAAATTGAGTTGACGAGTTTGAGTCCACTGATCAGGTTCCTTAACAACATCCCATGACAGGTTGCATTATAAACGGCAACATATTCAGCCATCATAGTAGACGTTGTGGTCAGTTTCTGTTTATGACTCCGCCAAGAGATTGGTCCGCCAGCTAACATGAAAATATACCCAGAAGTAGATTTATGGTCTTCTTTGCATTTAGCAAAGTCAGAATCAGAATAACCTACTACTTCCAAGTTGTCACTTCTTCTATAAGTTAATTTGTAGTCTTTGGTCCCTTTCAGATATCGTAGAACCTTTTTAGCCGCTTTCCAGTGTGCTAATCCGGGGTTAGATAAGTAACGCCCCAGCATACCAGCGATGTAAGCGATATCTGGTCGAGTACAGACCTGAGCGTACATAATGCTCCCAACTACAGATGAGTAAGGTATCATCCTCATTTCAGCCTTCTCAGTTTCAGTGCTCGGAGTTTGATGAGGTCCAAATACGTCCCCTTTAACTACCGGAGCCACAGTGGGTGTGCAGTGCTGCATGTTATAGCGTTCTAGAATACGGTCAATATAAGCCCTTTGGGAAAGACCTAGAACACCATTGCGTCTATCTCGATTTATTTCGATACCTAAAACATAAGAGGCATCACCGAGATCTTTCATGTCGAAATTATGCGAAAGCATTCGCTTCGACTCATGTAGCAGATCCAAGTTGTTACTTGCAAGCAGAATATCATCTACATACAAAACAAGGATAATAAAGTTACTCCCACTGATCTTGAGATAGGTGCATTGATCCACTTGATTCTTTAGGAAGCCATCAGATTTTACGACTTCATCAAATTTAAGGTACCATTGTCGTGATGCTTGTTTCAACCCATATATCGATTTATTTAACTTGCAGACCATGTGCTCTTTACCTTCTGGAATAAATCCTTCAGGTTGCCGCATGTATACGTCTTCTTGCAAGTCACCATTTAGGAAAGCGGTCTTGACATCCATCTGATGTAACTCTAAATCATAATGAGCTACGAGTGCCATGACGATCCTTAGGGAATCTTTACGAGAGGCAGGGGAAAAGGTCTCTTGATAATCAATTCCTTCCTTTTGAGTAAAGCCTTTTGCAACCAGTCTGGCCTTATAGCGTTCGACGTTTCCATTCGGGTCTAATTTGGTTTTGAACACCCATTTACATCCAATTACTTTGGATCCTTTAGTGAGTGGAACCAATACCCAAACGCCATTACGCTCCATGGATTTGAGCTCTTCAATCATGGCTTTAATCCATTTAGCGGCCTGATCACTATTCATAGCTTCTCGGTAAGAGGTTGGATCAGTAAGTTTCCCAATGTTTTCGACTTCAGCCAGATAAGTTTCGAAATCATCAAAATTAGTGTTTCTGCGAGCCCTTGATGATCTCCTGAGCTGAATTACGGGTTCTTCATGAACAAGCGGTTCTTCGCCGTTTAGATTAGGAGGCATAGGAGGTTCAACCGGTTCATTAGGAGATCCAGGTATATCGGGAGCAGCGTTGGGTACAAGAGGAATTATCGGAGGAATCGTAATAACCGACGAATGGTTTCCCCCCGCTTCTTGTACTTCTTGCAAATCTAAATCAGGATTTGTCGTGCTCCCACTGATCTCTGAATTTTCGAGGAAAGTGGCATGTTGCGTATCTATGATGCGGGTAGAGTGAGAAGGACAGTAAAACCGATAACCTTTTGAGTTCTCGGGATAACCAATAAAGAAACATGTAAGGGTTTTAGAATCCAGTTTCTTTAAGTTAGGGTTATAGACTTTTGCTTCGGCAGAACAGCCCCATACTTTCATATATTTTAGACTCGGTTTCCTACCTGTCCAGATCTCATAAGGAGTTTTAGGGACAGATTTTGATGGAACCCTATTGAGTATATGAACTGCTGTTTTTAAGGCCTCAGTCCAAAGAAATTTGGGTAGGTTAGTGTTGGCGAGCATACTTCTCACCATGTCCATTAAAGTTCGGTTTCTCCTTTCAGCAACACCATTCTGTTGAGGAGAACCTGGCATGGTGTATTGGTTAATTATGCCCTGTTCCTTGCAAAAATTATAGAAAGGACCAGGAGCTTGACCAATATCAGTATGTTTACCGTAATACTCACCTCCCCTATCTGATCGGACAACTTTTATCTTATGATCAAGTTGGTTTTCAACCAAAGTTTTATAATCGACAAAAGTTTGTAAGGATTCAGATTTTTCTTTAATCAGATAAAGGTGCATATAACGTGAATAATCGTCAATGAATGTAATAAATGATGTATGTCCTGTTATTGATGCGGGATAGGGGCCACTAATATCAGTATGAATTATTTCCAACAAGTTGGAACATCTGGTGGCTCCTTTCTTATTCCCTTTAGCCATTTTGCCTTTGAGGCATTGAATACATGTTTCAAAATCACTAAAATCAAGAGAGGGTAAGATTCCTTCCTTTACGAGTCGTGTCATGCGATCTCGTGAGATGTGGCCGAGACGTTTATGCCACAATGTGGAGGAATTCTCTGCTTGTTTAGGTGATTTTGTCTTTGTTTTAGTTATGTCATCAATATTAAGAGACAACAAAGACTGTGAGAAATTATGATCTAGTTCTAATTTATACAGTAATCCATCCAAAAAACCATAACCAAACAATTCATTATTAAGAGTAAAAGTGATCCTGCCACAACCATGAGTAATTACATAACCTTCAAGATCAAGTCTAGATATAGATACAAGGTTCCGAGTAATTCTCGGTACATATAAGGTATCTATTAATCTAATACACTTTCCGGTATTCATATGTAAATTTAAGGTCCCCATGGCTTCGACATCTAAGAGATCACCATTTCCAACTCTAAGCTTTCTTTGGTCCTTTTGTAGCTTCTGGATTGTAAGGAATCCCTGTAATGAATTGGTCACATGGACCATAGAACCAGAGTCACCCCACCATGTATTAAATGGAACATCAATAGTAAAGGAATCAAATATTACGTAAAGAATGTTACCTTTCTTAGCTAGCCATTCCTTGAACTTAGAGCAATCTTTCTGTCCGTGCCCTTTGGAGCGACAGAATTTGCAGTTATTATTGCTTGTCGAGGATTTAGGGCCAGAGGTAGAAGCACCATGATTTTGGACTTTGTTTTCAGTCTTGTTACTGAAGTTACCTTTCCTCTTCTTGAAGTTTGAAGTGGTAGTAAGGTGAACAGCAGCTTCAGGTTGAATGTGCTTAAGACGATCTTCCTCTTGAACGCACATAGCAATCAGTTCACTTATCGACCATTTATCTTTCATAGCGTTATAATTCACTTTGAAAGTGTCGAACCGAGCAGGCAAGGAAGTCATTATGAAATGCACAAGAAAGCCATCTGAGACTTCCATTTCCAAATGCTTAAGCTTATGAGACATATCAACCATCTTCATTATGTGTTCACGGACACCATTAGAACCTTCATACTTAAGGGTTAGCATCTGTAGCATTAAACTACTCGCAGTTGCCTTAGACGATCCCTTAAAGTGATCCTCAACAGATTTGAGGTAAGTTTTCACTTTGTCGTTATCAGGGATAGCTCCTCGGATGCTGGAATGAATAGAGTTCTTGACCATCATTAGGGACAGCCGATTCGCCCTTTCCCAGTTATCAAAGTCCGCTTTCTGAGTCGCAGTAGATTCAGCAGTAATAGCGGCGGGTTCATCATGGCGAATAGCATAGTCCATGTCGAGCATTCCCAGAGTTAAGTTAAGTTGCTCCTTCCATGAAGTGAAATTAGCACCAGTAAGTGCCTCAATGCCGAAGTTTGGTACTGTAGTGGAGAATAAGGAGGATATAAGATTATGATACGAATTATAGAAGATTTTAGAGTGACAGAGTTAGCTATATAAGGCAGACTAAGTAATGTCCCTTAAAGTAATAGAACTAGAGTAATGTCTAAAATAAGTAGACCTAATAGTAATGTTCCTGAGACTAAGACCATATAAGTAATGAAGCTAGTGATAGGTAAGCCTATTAAAAAACACCAAAATAATAAGCTAAAGTAAGGCTCTACTTAGATGTTACATCACCTTTGGGCAGAAATAACTAATATCTAAGTAAATTTATGAGCATAAGGTTTATGCAACACTATGTTTGTCTTTTGACCTTTGGGCAACAAAATAGAACATCGTGTTTTAAGGCATAATAAGAATCCTTTTAAGCACACCAGTATATTAAATCACCTTTGGGCAGAATTAATATCCTACGTGTTTATTATGCTAAAGGAAAAAAAATGCAATCATAGGAATCACCTTTGACCTTTGGGCAACAAAGATGAAAACATGAATATTAGTGCATAAGTATAATAAGGTCACATATAAATAAGGTGACTAAATAAGGTGACCACTACAAATAAGGCAGGGGTCAAGGGGGCTGCGCTCCCTTGCGGGGTTAAGGGGCAGCGCCCCTTACGGGGTCAAGGGGCTGAGCCCCAAAAGCTAAACGATTTTAAAAATAAGGCAACCATTAAGACTTTTAAAAAACGACCAAATTAGGGTCTGTAGTCATCCGTACGGATGAGATTATATTCGTACGGATGAGTATTGATTCGTACGGATGTAAGTCCAGGTTCGTGCGGATGTAAGCCTAGGTTCGTACGGATGTAAGGTTTAAGTTCGTACGAATGTAAGCCTAGGTTCGCACGTATTAGCCCAGATTCGTACGGATCAACAGTTACGTTCGTGCGTATGAACAAATCCGATTCGTACTAATGAACAAGTCAGGTTCGTACGAATGGGGCTTCATCCGTACGAACGAACAAATCAGGTTCGTACGAATGAGCCAATCAGATTCGTACTAATGAACAATTTAGGTTCGTACGAATAGGGCTTCATCCGTACGAACGAGCAAATTAGGTTCGTACGAATGAGCCTTCATTCGCACGAACGAAGTTCGTCGAAATTAGGGTTGCAGCAGCCGCCACCAGCGCCAAAAAATCCCATTTTTCACCCAAAAAACGCAAACCGCCGGCCAAATAAGTTGCAGAATCAATAATAGCAATAGCCAAGCGATAAATAAACATGAACCAATGGATAATCACGAGCCATTGGCTCTGATACCACATGTTGGATTAAATTATATTGATTCATGTTATTTACATACCTGCAGATGATCCTGGGATGTTGTTGAATAGGTTAGACATGATTCCCAGATTGAGATGATCGTATTAGGATGGAGTTCCGGTTATATTAGAACCGTTATAGAGAGAAAACACTTGTAGGTGATAATGGAATTGACCAACCCTTATTTGGGTTTATGTTAGTCCTTATATAGATACTCAAGTTAGGAGTATTTATTATTTAGTCCCTGGTGTTTAGTAAGTGTTTACTATAAGCTCTCTTTAGTTCCGATCACCTAATGGGAAATCTATAGTGTCGGTAAGGTAAATACGTCCATCGAATATTTACTAGACACAGATTTCAGTTAGTGTCAGTCATCATATCAGTAAGGACAAATGATCAATGAGGGTCACAAATAATATGGGTCCAACAGTTTGGACTTGTAGAAATGGTTTACAACTTTGATCTTGTTGGCATGTTGTTCGAAGGAAGAAACACAAGTGATGAACAACAACAAAAGCAAAACAAATAAACAATGTATAAACATATGTTTTGAAAGAAAAATTACAATATTGTTGAATAATTCGTAAAGTTGTAGACAAATTCAACCAAAAACTCAAAAAATCAAAATGAACTATTAAAACTGATAATCATTTCCTAAATGACACGCGATTAACATATGTTTCACACGGTTTTCCTGTTAGATTAAACATTATATAAATCTGAAAATTCCAGAAGATATAACAATAACACTGAATGTATGGGCTAGTTGCTCGATCTGTGTCAACAAGTTCCCTTTTTTTCCCTTCTTGTTTGGTAGCACCAGCCATAAGGTTCCTAACTGGGACGGAAGGCGAATTTATTGCAAATAACATAAATAAAAGGGAAAGATAATTACCACATGCAACGAATCTAGGGATTAAGCTCATCTTTAACCCAAGTTTGATACGGTCAAAAGAATTATGTGCCAGTAAATATAGTCAATATCGAGTACAAAGCTTTAATTTAAGTTTATCTTTTAGCAGGCAGTACGTGTTGGTTTTGTAAGCAGTAATAACAGACATATTGAGTATATAATCGCTAGAAATGTACAGGCGGAAACTGTAGCAGAAAAGTTATACGGACAACATAAACAACCCGGCCATTACTAGTTACTCGTTAACATAGCTAAGGCAATTTTTGGCGTTCCTTTTTTTTTAAGGCAAGATTCACACACCTATTACACTTATTCTAATACTCTTATGTCTCCATTCAGACTTGACCCCGAAACCTCTTGATCCACGGTATCAGAGACCGCTGTGTCAAAAGGCATGTTGGTAATGAACCATGTTTTCAGAGAAACTTCTCTTCGTGCAGAAATTTTCTAACAAGTGGGGTTATCATCTTCAATTTTCTAACCCTTCATAAACGTTATTCCCATTGACTCGAAAATCGCTTTCCCTTGCAATACTTTTCTTGGATGCGAGTCCCACAAGAGACTTGAGAATGTAAGTCAACACAACACGTTCCATATACATTATTATAATTGTATTCAATCTGTGATTACGAGTATATTCATAATGAAAATAATAAGTATTTCTAGTTTGCACTTGCAGATTCTAGTCATGCTGGCTTGTTTTGCTGTAAGCAATGCCGTTCAGTCAGACATTGATTGCCTAAGATCAATCAAGGAATCGTTGGAAGACCCTGAGAATTTGTTAGCTTCCTGGGAGTTTAACAATAGAACTGAAGGTTTCATCTGCCGCTTTTCTGGTGTCGATTGTTGGCACATTGATGAGAGCAGGGTTTCGTATATTCGACTATCAGATATGCGACTCGGAGGAACATTTCCAATGGGCATAAAGAACTGCACCAGCTTAACAGGGTTAGATCTTTCTAGCAACAGCCTCAGAGGACCTATTCCTTCTAATCTTTCAGATGTTGTACCGTTTATCACAAGTCTGGAACTATCTAGCAATATGTTCTCAGGTCCAATTCCACCTAACATTGGCAACATTAGTTTCATTAATGTTTTGAAGCTTGATAACAACCAACTTACAGGCCAAATCCCGGCAGAATTGGGTAAACTTAATCGAATCAAGGAGTTTAGTGTTGCTAACAATAGATTATCAGGACAAGTACCCATATTTCTCAATGTCACATTCCCAATTAAGACCTATGCAGGCAACCTAGGGCTTTGTGGAGGTCCCTTTCGTCGTTGCAAGAGTGAAGACCATGAAGATCACTTTTTTTTAGGGTTCGCGGTTGGATTTCCTCTTTCTACTATCCTTACTATATCAATTATGTTATGCTATTTTCCGAGAATGTCCATCTGCAACATGAGACCTTATATTTTCATGATCAAGAAAATAAACACAAGGAAGCATCACCTGATTCGAGAAAGCCCTCAACTCCTCTTTATGGAGGAAATCCGCAGCGAAGAGAGCAAGGTAAACTCCTATCTCTATATAGATATGCATGTACGTATAAACAAACACACACACACACACACACACACACACACGCGCACCAACAAAGTACAAAGATAAATATTCGTATGTAACTATGTATTTAACAGGTAACTGCCATGGAAAAGTATATTTGCCGACTGACTCTGGTGGAACTTATAATGGCCACCAATGATTTTGACAACAAAAAAGTAATTGGCTACGGAAACATGGGACTAATGTACAAGGCTGCGTTCCCAAACGGTTTGCTGCTTGCAGTTAAGCGGCTACATAAGTTTGAGAGCTTTGAGAAAGAGTTCTTATTAGAAATAGAAATTTTAGGTAGATTGCGGCACACAAATTTAGTACCAATTCTTGGTTTTTGCTTTGAAACGGAGAAGAAATTTCTTTTATACAAATATATGTGTAATGGAACCCTTCATCAATGGCTACACTCTAAGCCGCAAGTGGAGGGTAAGAAAATGGGATGGACTTTACGGTTTAGGATTGCTGTAGGGATAGCACGAGGACTCGCATGGCTGCATTATAACAACGTCCTCCGGGTAGCTCATCAGAAAATCAGCTCAAAATGTATTTTACTAGACGATAAGTTTGAGCCAAAAATATCAAATTTTGGTTATTCGAACATTTTGATGAATACAAGTGGTATCCCTTCGAGTAGTTTCAATTTTGTGGTTCCAGATTCTAGTCCAAGCCCTTACAAGGAAGATGTTTATAGGTTTGGGATATTGTTGCTTGAGTTGATTACTGGTAAAGATCCATCTATGCGGGAATTAAGTGTGATTGATGAATGCTTAATGGAACAAGGATTCGATGAGGAAATACATGAAACACTTAGAATAGCAGAAACATGCATTCAAGCACACAAAGATGGAGCAACAAGCATGCTTCAAGTGTATCAAGCAATGCGTACCATCGGGATATCAAGAAACGAAATTTCTGCTCATATATGTATGGATGTAGAAGATAATGAAGGAGATGTGTAGAAAAATCTGTATTAACCAATTGTTATTCACCATATAGAACTCTATAGCATACAAACATCCTCCAAGCCGCTCTGTATATTCCCATTTTTTCTTGTTCTATGATTTATTGAAGTTTTTTTTTTTTTGCATTTCAGAACACAGCTTCATCCACTCGGGTTTTTTCATCCCATCCCTTGATATATATACTACGGAGTATGTTTTAGTCTCCAACCCAAAATCCCTAACTATAGTTTTGTAGCATATTTAGGGAACTAAAGCACTCACAAATACAGTTCAAAAAATATGCTTATGCGGTAAATTTACTACTATTCAAATAAACCATAAATCATTGAAAAATTAAACTGAAAAAAAACGTGACCTTGATTCCGAACAGGCTCCTCAATATTAAACACTACAAGAAAAAAGGCTTTTAGAGACAAAACACGTTTGGTCACTAACAGTTGAAAAATTCCGTCACTAAGGAGTTTAGTGACCAAAATAAAAGTCGTCACTTTTGGTCACTAAAGGTCCGTGGCTAATTTTATTAGTGACCAAAAACATAACTTGTCTCTAATTAGTGACGAAAACAAAGTGGTCACTATATATGTGACGACAAAAAAGTGGTCACTAATTTGGTCTCTAAACAAGTGAAAGTGGTCACTATTCAGCTTATTTAACAGAGTTAACGGCTCCGTTAACCCCGATCAGTGACCAAATAAGTTTGGTGTCTAATGTTAGAGACAAAAAGAAAGTGGTCACTAACTATTTCAATACAAAAAAAAAAAATCAGTATTTTGGATACAAATATCTAGTAATTTGCAGCAATTAAATATAAAAATTAAATTCATTCCAGACCATAAACTTCTTATCAATTGTATATACAAGAAAAGAAAGCTCGGCATGGGTACGACCGGTTTCCTCTCTTTCCAAAGACTTCTCTGCAATTAACACATCTTCGTCATAAGGATGCAAAGAAGGATCTATGACGAATTAACACATCTTCGTCAAAACGCGTGAGGTGTTTGAAGGAGTGACCAACAGCAACATACTGAGCTTTCCTCCTTGTGTTTGGCATACACCAATGTAGCTGCAAACGATCATATCAACATAGGTTATGAATTAGATAAAATCAGATTATTAACGTAAATTCTGTTTAGGTACATTATTATGTGGTTAACTTGACACAATGTCTTTATATCACTAAAACACCTAAACATAACCACCATACAACACCAATATGCTTCCTAAGTTAGATACTTATTTGAATAGTTTTTGCATCATATGTAACACAATAACTTTTAACTAAACGAACAATGTTTATTAAAGGGATAATGTATACATAAGCCACCCAACTTTTGAAAAGTTTTTATTACAGCCATCCAAATCCGAAAACAACTTTTGAGGCCGCCCAAGTATTGTTTCGTTTATAACAATTCTCGTAAACAAATTGACAGAAAATTGAGAGATGGTAAAATTCCATTATAGTTAAAAAGTGTCACATCTAAACTTTTGAGGCCGCCCAAGTATTGTTTCGTTTAATCCACACGTTACCCGCCCCACCAAACTCATATGAACCAATCAGAATTTAACAGATTATTAGTTACCGTTCCATATTGAGTATCGAAGAACCTGAAGATCATCCTAAGGATGGTTGATTTCCCTGCATGATAAATACATTTTCTGGATAAGTATTTCTTAATTTTCACTATCAGGTTTAATAACAATACACATGGAAAAACACTAATTGCGTAACTGACTTCGGCAGAAGACTATCATCACAATTTTGAATCTGTGCAAATAATGAAAATATAAAATAGTAGATGAGAAGAGAAACCTCACCACTACCACTAGTCCCGAAAATAGCTACACTTTTGCCAGCCGGCACAAAAAGATATCCCATTAAGAATCTTTCTTTCTGTCAGATAACTATAGTCGTGAAAACAGAGTATATATCAGCAAGAAAATTAATAACGCAAAGCAACACATATCTTAGGCATTTTTACTAAAAACATAATCTTAGGTAAAGTAAACTTGGCTTGAACCACCTTCCCATCTATCTGGGCCTGAAATATTACCACAACAGTATAAATAATCAATAAAAAATTTATGTAGAAAAAACAGTTTAAAATCATCATACGTACACCATCCATGTGTAATTGGGCTTTTTCAGCATCAGCTCGGACCTTCGGACCTTGAACTCAACATAACCAGATCCTTTCGGAAGGTTAACCTGGTAAGCAAAAATATATTGTCAATAAATTGAAACAATCAGGAAAGATGTCTGGTGTTCAGTTTCTCCTCAATATAATTGGCAAGATAAGGCACTTGCACGGGTAGTCGGGTCAAAATAGGTTGACTTTCAATACATGCCGGGTTGTGATGACTGACGACCCATTGGTTCTTTTCACTCATTTTCATTTCAACACTATAGATATAAATACATGGGAGTATAACATTTATATTAGTAACAGGAAGAATTGGGCGCGTCTTGAAAAACGCAATTTAGAAAACTTTAGCATTTACATTCAGTTCAAACGATTTACAACCTATTTGACATACTCAAACCATTTTCCCTTAACCAATCTGATCCGTTAGAGATCAAATATAATCCAAATCAACAAAAATATATTTAAATGGTTTAAAACTGACACCTCTAGACATGAGTAAAAAAAAGTACTAATATATCTTACAATGTGATCCATAGCCAATCGTACATGTACAACTTCGCCAAAAATTCCTGTTACAAAGAAAAAACCATATTATAACCAAATTCAAAAACTTTTCCTCCACAGAATGGATATCATAGCTAATAACTGACAAACATCATCGTAACCACAGTTAAACCTAGTAATTATCCTACCTATAACCTACACATTACTTTAAGATAATCAAAAATAAATTAGATAACAAAACATTACTACGCTTGCCAGCAAAGTAACGCAACCACTACTAAATAGTGTGCCAAATAGACAAACTGCCAAACCTAGCTGCATGAAACGCATCTATGATGATAATTCTGATCTAATTTTCAAATAGCTATATCAATCTCTCATGTTATTTCATCTATTGGTGGTTAGACACAAAACTAAGAGCTTGTGGTGCATCTGTCACTGGCTTTAAATTTTAGCAGCTACAGATGTCAAAACAAATTAATCTGATGAATAACTAGGCTACTTGATTTACTTTTCATACAAACGGAGTTAGATATGTCGTCCTTATTTAAAAAAGACCCTATGCTAGTATAACGTATAAGCAATGAAGTCTACCTACGAGTTTGAAAATTTAATTCTTCCGAAATTAACTAAAAAGTTAACAGCAAACAAAATTACCAAATATTTCTTTCAGATGGTTCTCATTGACGTTCCTCGTGAGCTGGCCAATGTGAAGAACAAGTGACTCGGGTACTGGAGAAGACTTCCTGTAAGAACCAAACCAGATCAAATAGTATCAATAGAACAATATAAACAATTAGTTTATGTTTCAACGTACGCATTAAAGAGATTGTTTAACTATTGAAGCTGCAATCACGAAATTATTTGAAATTACTAGATATCAAAAGCAAGTAAGGGTTGTAGTATGTTACCCCGATAAAACCTGACATCTCGTCCTTGGTAAGACTTTGGATTGACTGGCTAAAGTGTTTCTCGGCACTACATTAATTCAACATTCAATTTGCATTTTCCAGTTTATCAGTCCAATTGATATCAAAATTTAACAAATGAAAATTCTTCAATAGCGATATAACAGATGGAACGAAGGAGATCAGAGAAATTAGGTTTTCAAACAAAAAACAGAAACTGCAGTAGAAATTTTCGTAATTATCTAACCGTATGCGAGAAGATTTGGACATCTAGGACTCGTCATCGTCATTTAGAACTCAATCGTCGATCTCTAAGGCTTAATTTCCGGATCTCTAAGGCTTAATCGCCGATCTCTAAGGCTTAATCGCCAGATTTCTAAGGCTTAGCTGTCGGATCTCTAATGCTTAATCTCCATCTCCGCCGGATCTCTAAGGCTTAATCGCCGATCTCTAAGGCTTAATCGCCAGAATTCTAAGGCTTAGTTGCCGGATCTCTAATGCTTAATCGCCATCTCCGCCGGATCTCTAAGGCTTAATCGCCGATCTCTAAGGCTTAATCGCCAGATTTCGAAGGCTTAGCTGCCGGATCTCTAATGCTTAATCGCCATCTCCGCCGGATCTCTAAGACTTAATCGCCGGATCTGCTTAATCGCCGATCTATAAGCAATTCTCAGTGACATAAAGAAAAATACGAGTTAGCACCTTCATATTTAACGGATTGTTCAATTTGCACCCTCAGAGTAATAATATTTTTATGTATTTTATACGATATAAAACTTTTTTTTACTTGGTTCGCTGTACATGTATAACTTATATGTCAAATTAAAAACAGCCTAACATTAGCATTAATTTAAAGAATATTATGATCTTTAAGATTTTTTTTTAAGTTAACATTAATCTGTTAATGACCACAATATTTGTTACCTATCCAATTCAGTGACGACTATTCTTTTGGTCTCTAAAATCTCACTTAGTGACCATGTTTTTGGACACTAACTTTCTCAACTCACTTATTTTACCTAACTTAATGAATGTATGTAGTGACTACCATATTTTGGTCTCTAATAATCCATTTAGTGACCACTTAGTGACCACTTTTGGTATTAATCATTATTTTTGGAATATTGATCAAAATTAGTGACGACATATTTGATGGTAACTAAATCATCCATTTAGTGACGAAATGTGGGTCGTCACTAAAGAAAAGTCGTCACTAAAGGTCTTTTTTCTTGTAGTGAAAGTTAAGAGAACATCATCCCGGCTGCATATACTCAACGAAATCATATCACTGCTTAAGAAAAAATGCAGCATTTTTAATTCATTTGATTCTTCCTTGTTAAAATTCTCAATATTCTAGTTTTTCTGTCCCTGTTTCGGATTTAGCACTCTACATGGATGGTCTCATAAAGTGAACATATAAGTATATCATTTCCTGAAACAATTAAAATGAAGTAAAATGTTATGCATTCTCGGTTCTAATATGCTACATCTATCCACTAAAATGTGTCAAAACAAATTACACAAAAAATTTCTAACTTTGACACAATTTCCAAATTATAAACTAATGTCTTATTTCCATTTCCAAGTCTTCAAAATATATCATCTTTTGCGATATTTATAGATGCTAAGATATATTTTTGTTGACCCGGGATTTGATTCAAAAAATCAAATAATGGTTCAAGGCTAAACCGATGTGCAGAAAGATGATTACCCACATGCATAAGCTCGAGGGGCTTGACCCGGTCAAAAGGAAATCCTCTTATGAAGATTGAGGTTTATTTGGGTCTTGGGGACATCATCAACAATTTTTTAATCCTTAATGAGCTGTTATAACCCATTGACTTCCATTACCCTATCTTTCTTGAAAATGAGTCCCAAAAGACGTTTAATATGACCGAATCCACCATGAACTCATGAAACTCAACCAGATTCAAAATGAAAAGAAAAGGAATTCCTAGTTTGTGCTTAGTGATACTAATCGTTCTATCTTGCCTTGCTACAAGCAATACTTCTGAATTAGACATCAATTGCCTGAAATCTATCAAGGAAACACTGAAAGGCCCTTCAAGTACTTTTTCCACCTGGAATTTTAACGACAATTCTAAAGATTTCACGTGCAGATTTGCTGGTGTTGAATGTTGGAATGGAGATGAAAACAAGGTTATGACTATTCGACTAGCAGACATGGGACTCAGAGGACCATTTCCAATTGGCATAAGAAACTGCACCAGCTTAGTGGAATTAAATCTTTCTGGAAACTACCTCACAGGACGTATTCCTTCTAATATCGGAGATATTTTAAGATTCATAACGTTTTTAAATCTCTCAACCAACAATCTCTCGGGTCCAATTCCACCTAGCATTGCCAATATAAGCTTCATCCTTTATTTGTTTCTTGATAACAACCAACTTACAGGCCAAATCCCTCTACAATTAGGTGGATTTAATCGCATCCAGTCATTTAGTGTTGCAAACAATAGATTGTCTGGACAAGTACCCACATTTCTCTTCAAAAACTTCTCTTCAGAAAGCTATGCAAACAACCTAGGACTTTGTGGAGGTCCCTTAAATGCCTGCAAGAATGAAGACCATGAAGATCTCTTTTTTTCAGGGTTTGCTGTCGGATTTCCTCTTTTTACTATCTTAACTATATTGCTTATGTTCTACTATTTATTCGAGAATAAGTTGGCCCGAGCCCGATTGTGGGTTAGGGTCTAGGATTTTATATTAGTTTATAAATAATTGCTTTGTAATCCGTTTGCGATCATTGATAATACAACGGCTTCCATTATTCAATACTATTTCCCTATCCCTTATATGAGCAACATAAGATCTTATATTCACATGATCAAGAAAATAAAGGAAAGGAATCATAATCAGATTCCAGGAATGCCCCAAATCCTATTTGTGGAGGGAATTAGCACCATGGAGCGCTAGGCAATATTCCCTCTCGTTCTTTTATGTGTGTGTGTGTGTGTTTCAGTAAATAGGGAAAATAAATACTTAGATAATAATGTGTTTAACATACAGGTAATTGCCATGGAGCAGTTTATCCGCCAAATAAGTTTGGGAGAACTTGAAATGGCCACGAATCAATTTGACGATAAAAATGCAATTGGCTCTGGAAAAATGGGAATCATATACAAAGGTGTGTTTTCGAACGGTTTGGTGCTTGAAGTCAAGAGTCTCCTTAAGAGTGAGAGCTTTCACAAAGAGTTCTTGTTAGAAGTAGAAGTATTAGGAAGATTACGACACGGAAATTTAGTCCCACTGCTAGGTTTCTGCTTTGAAATGGGGGATAAATATTTGGTACACAAATATATGTGTAAAGCTTCACTAATGTCTACACTGTAGACCACAAGTGAAGGCTAAGAAGACGGGATGGGCTTTAAGGTTGAAGATTGCAATAGGCCGGTATAGCGCGTGGACTTGCATGGCTGCATCACAACAACTTCCTCCGAATAGCCCATCTCAAAATCAGCTCCAGATGTATCTTACTAGACGATAAGTTTGAGCCGAAAATATCAAATTTTGAAAATTCAAATATCTTGATGAATGCAAGCGGCAACCCTTCATATGGTGGCAATTTTGTGGTTCTGGATTCTAGGCCTTACAAGGAAGATGTTTATAGGTTTGGGATATTGTTGCTTGAGTTGATTACTGGTAGAGAACAAGTTACACGGATGAATTCCCAGACCAATCGTGTCTCGGGTAAGGAAATTATTGTGGTTGATGAATTGTTAAAAAAAACTATGGACTGATATTTATCATTTTAAATCACTTTTTCTTTTTCTTTGGGTAAAAGTGACGATATCCGGTAAAATATATTAATACCCAATGCTAATAAGTACAAATGGAATATGACTGAATGTCAAATTAACCTCAAGTTCTCAGCTTGAACATCTACTCCGAATGACATAAAATCACTTTGGACTCCATCTATTAGGGTTTTTTTTAACTAAAATGATTCTGAAGCTTTATGCATTAAATAAACAATTTTGACGACTTTCAACCCAGTTAAACTATTTTGTTTTATGTAGTTTTTTTTCTCCTTAGCGGCTCATAACGGTTTTTTATTAAAAGGATTTACAAGGTTTAACACATTAAAGATGCACTTTGGAGACTTTTGAGGCTTTTTCAAAGGGGGTCTAGCCTGTTTACATGTTTGATTAAATATACGCTATAGGGAAATTTCAATCTATTTGATCCATTATCAAGTTAATATTGTCTATTTGACTAATATATTTGTTGTTTTATGTATTCTACGCAGGAAAATAGGTAATACTAAAAGATTCTATCGATATGCTACATATGGTAATTTGAAACCTTTTTTATTAGTGAAAAACAAAGAACTTTCGAGTTTTAAATTTTGTTATTCTAACCCTAAAAAGGTTAAAATTAATGTTTAGAGTTGTTAGTGCAATAATTTGAACCAAATACCTTTTATTCTTGTGTTATGGTTTTTCATTATGAAAACAATAACTCCAAGTATGTACAAAAATATTCATATTTATGAAGACGAACAATCGAGAATTTATGTGCTCGATTTCTTTAAATGTTCGGAAAGAGGAATTAGAGTGTACTTAGATAGCTTTGTATGTTGGGTCCAGTATACACGAAAGTCGCCTTCTTTCAGTCATTTGTTAAACCAAACAAATGTTAACATGTATATATGATAATTACAAGCGACATGTACATAAATGTGTTGCAATAACAATAACAATTATTACAACATAAATAATGTTATATATTTTACTTTACAATATTAGAAATCTTTATACATTTAGTTTTTATAATAAACTCTGTGATTTATTATCTTTTGTTTTTGTAATAAGCTCATAAACTCCCGTTATAAAATATGAGCTTATAAAATATAAGCCGCAAATCAATACTAATAAATCTAAAAATAAGCTCAAACAAACACGCTTAGTTTATTTTTTGTTGGTTGGTTTTTCCAACTTATTTATTTTTAAATTATAAAATAAGTAGAGAGAAATAGACTGACAGTCAAAAACTCAAAACAAATAAACTTATAAAGACCAAAATAGACTAAAACAAACACTAATCAAAGTGAACTATCGAATAATATGAACTAGATTATTGCCCCGCGATAGCATGGATAAATATAAATAAAAATTGAATTGTAAACTTTATGTTTATGAACACGTTCTTTTAAATTATTATGAGAATACAGTATCACACGTATAATAACAAATATACATTTATATTTATACACATATATTAATATTTTGTATTAAAGGATTTTAGAATAATAATAATAATGTAAACTATAGTCCAATAAGAGACATATGTTTTTTATATAATAATGGTGAAATTGAAGAGAGGATGTAATTATGGATTGTTAAAGGGTGTAAAATGAAAAAAAATATTTGATGACATCATCAATTTCATGTAACGGTTGAAATCAAAGTATCCAACTTATCCAAGGGACCTTACTTTCTCATGTGGCATTTAAGGCCCCTCCTTTATTATATATTAAAGATATGACGTATTATTGTATTAGAGAATGATAAACCCCTTGTTAAACTCATTGTTATCATTGTATTATTAATGTGATATAAATAGGTTACAAGAGATATATTAAAACGCTAAACGTAATTACTCAAAGTCCACATGTCGTATTTGGGTCACATCTAATATAATTATATACCATTAAGTTGTGATGAATAAAAGAATCTTGAACCATTAATGTTAACATATTAAATATGGTTGTGCACGACTGTCCTCGTATTAATTTTTATATTTTCAAATTTCCTGTTCCGCTATGGTTTTACACCATTGTAAATACCGAAGGAAAATGGTGTATCGTCTTTTGATTCAAAAGGGTTAACTACAAACAATGCGGTTTATGAATGAGTATCAATTTGTTCTCTTTGAACTTATTACAAAAAATAACAAAATGTAGAATTGGTTGAACCAACTTGACCAAAACCGCGGTGTTCCGTTTGCTATAAAAGAAAATGTTGCAACTCAAGTTCAAGCTACTTAAGTTAATATAGCTAAAGGTGAAGGTTAGTTTTTGCTTTAAAGATTCACAAATGAGGAGATTTTAAAATCCGCATATATAGTTTCGTATGATTTATTTTTATACTACACTTGCTAAGTCTTCTATATTTTTGTTGACCGTGCATTTGACTCGACCAAAACGCTAAATTAAATTAAAATAATAACATTTTGCAACTTGGTTGCAAACGGTTCATAAGCCATATTTTCAGCCGGGTCGGGTGGGTCTGGGATGGGTCGGGTCTGAATAAAAAATAATATTGTTATATTTTCTTTTCTAATGAATGTTTCGGGTTGGTTTTTAGTTTAGGATGTTTTGTTTAACAATGAGTTATTTTTTCTAGTTTTTACTTTGAAGGAGGCCCCATCGCAACCCGCGGGCTAACCCCCTCATTTACTACAAAAAACACAACCATTATTCTTAACATAAAGTTGATCCAGATGCAAGAACTCAATGGATTTGATCTAGTCAAAAGGAAATTGTCTATCTCGTTTAAGGAAATCGTAAAAATCACAAATCCTTAATAGAAAGTACCAAACACCTTTTGTCTCAAACGAGGCTTGAACCTTCGACCGCTTAAGTAGGGACATCTTAAATACACCCATACGATATACTACAAACTGTTTCATCAGTAACATATCAGTTTACTAGTTTATAATACCTTATCACAAGTATGATAACTAAAATTCCTGATTTCATAATTGGCTATACATGTAGCAAAATAATGTAGTTAGGCACAAACATTATTTTTCTAAACCATGTTTCTCTACTTTCCATTTTTATCGAATCAAATTAAAGGTTCATAAACACCAACGACATCAAATCGGATACAATTAGAAAGTGAACATTAACTCCTACACCATATATAGCTCACACAATTACGACCACATATAACTTATGGTTTGATTTAAATCTCTTAATTTTGATTTGTTTTTATAAACATACGGATTCGTTATAATCTATTTATTAATAAGAGATGAAGTTTGTGAAATTTAAACAAAAGCTTTACTAAATATGAAACGAGTTCTACATTGTATGTGTTCATCTATTGAAAATGTATACCGACACTTTAATGATATAACTTCTGAAATCATTTCTATTAAATTCATAATTTATAAAACTCTATGTAATTTTTTTTTTATTTTTTCTGAGAAAAAAGACAAGTACAACAAAGACACATTATATTCATCATAAGACTTTTAGTCCATCGATATGTGATGGACCTATTAACCTAAACGTTATAACTTCAAATCCGAATCAGTAGTCTTGTAGTTTCATTAGGTACAAGATTATCATATTTACAAAAATCATTCAAGGAGTTTTTTAAGTGATTTTGTGGCTCATTGAAGATGGCGAAACGCGATCCTTCATGCATCCATGGATAAGAATTAGTCGTAGTTTTTTCAGAATATAAATTACCGAAAATATATATAGAAGAACAACACTATTCCCTTCTATAAAAACTTTTTGCCTTTTTAAAAACATTAGATAATGAAATTGAAAACCATATAAACTTAGTCATACCTTTTATAACAATAAACCTCTCTTTAATTATATGATGGTCACCAAAAACGTATAAAAAAAAGTATAGAGTAAAAACCATTCTACTATCTTTTCATACTAACTTTCATATTATTATCATTCCCGGTTCATAGCATGTCGTTGCGGAAGCCTTAACCGGACATGATCCGCCGGAGACTTAACCGCAACACCATGCCAACAAATCCCACCTCGACACATTTCACGTCCCACGTCATCGTCCTCACCATAACCCCGACTAACAATCGTCCATGTAGCAACTTTCCCACACACATCCCACGTAAGCGTTCCAACTAACAAAACCGCAACCACTAGAGTCGAAATAACCAACACCATTACTCCACCATAACAACGACCGGTCACCTGCCCGTAACACTTTATCCCAACTATTACCACCAAGTATAAGATAGTTAAGTTACTAACTATAATATCGGAAATTGTCATTATAAGGACATAAAACATAGGGTTATAATTATAAGACAAGGTTTGGGGAATTTAAGGATGGATGATTGGTCGGGTCGGGTTGGGTTTTTCAAATGTAGGTGTAGTGGATTTTACGAAACAAAAAGGTTGGCTTTTGGCTAGCTTGTTTCACTCGTTACAATCATGATATGATATGATGGATTGATGTTATTGGGATAGAACTTATCCATTAATTTATCTAACTCATTATTAAATTCATATTTTTTTTGAGGAAGATAATCCAACTTTAAAAACATATAAATTATATTTTCTATGTGACTTGTATTTTAGCTTGTTTAAAAGTTGTAAAGGAGCGTCAACTTATAAACTTATATGCATATAAGCCCGGTCACGACTATTTTGATGTCGTGGACGAGAAGGTCAAATTATGTCCTGATAAATTTCGTCAACAATAATCATATTTAAACAAGGTGGCAATGTCGTGTGTATATATATATATATATATATTGAAAATCAGAAATAGTAGATATATATCTTATTAAGAAAAAAGAAAAAAAAAAAAGTAGATATATATCTTTATTCAAAAGCTGTAAAAAGAAGTATTCAAAAATTCTTTTTAATTGTAAGTATTTATAGTTATAATTAGAGTCTGATTGGTTTATAATAGGAATGATAAAGGGAATGTTAATATGTAATGGTTTGAAATAAAAGTTTTAAAAACAAAATACGGAGTATATAATTTAAATATATTTTAGTATAGAAAGATAAGAAAAAGAAAAATAATGATAGATGTATGTGAAAGAGAAAGAGATAATAAGAGAGATTAGAAGGGAGAGAGAGAATAGAATATTATATGGGTTGGGTTTAGTTAAAATCTTTGTTTACGGTTTTTGTGAAACCTATATATCTAAAACAACCATTAGAAAATACTTTCAAACCCATTCCTATAATCTTAAATCCATAAACCAAACATATATTTATAGTTTTTAAGAGTTTGATATACGACATATTAAAAGTTAGGTATATAAACTAGATTTTAGAATAAATTACTTACGTTTAACATTTTCTTTGTTTTAGCTTTTTGTACTTTGATTTTTTGAGTTGTTTTTGTCTTGCACCAATGTGAGAACCACAATTGTAAATGTATTTGATTGCATCAAATTATATTTCTTTTTTTATAAATTTCTATTATAGACACTTAAAAAAAAAATCAAAATTTAACCTTACATATCCCTAGCTTTTGAAAAATTTTATTTGATGAAATAAACATGATAGATGTTAATAAACTAGAGAAATAATTGGTGAATCATTAGAAAAAACTAAATGTTACACTTAATGTAATTGTAATTTGTAATATCAATTTACAAATCCAGCAAAAAATAAAAATGATCTAGTAATTTTATAGTTAGTCGGTTTCAGACAAACCATGCATATCCTTTATTTATTGCAACTTCTAATATCAATTTATTCATGCTAATTGTTTGTTGTCTTTTGTCAGATGAATTTTTCACTTGGATAGATATCGAAAGAAGTCATAAAACACACTATTTTGACAAGAAGTATTTACAAACATGCATTTGTCCAAGTATTTTTGAACTTTTATCAAATAATTGTCGTTAAACCTTCTCACATAAATATAGACCCACAAGAAGTTATCTTACATTTCGATCTTTGAGGAAAACGGTTTAACCTATTGCACAAGTTAAGGATGTATATGATCCAATTTGAAATTGTGACACGGCCAAATTATTTCCCTAAACTGAATCATCTAAATCAATTAAAACATGTTCGGTTTGGATGGTATGACCGTAAAAATCACAATCATGTTATATTAACTTCATTAAAAATCCAATTAAATAGATCTACTCATCGATTTTAGGCGAAAAGTTTTTTTTTTAAAGAAAATATATCACAAAAAATATTTTTCTAAACTAAATCATTCAAATTAAACAATTTTGTGCAAACCTACGATGATGTCCTCTTGCAGATTAATGTTGGCTTGATATTTTGTGCAATTTTCACTTGCAAGTTACATCTATCTTGTATTTCAACAAAGGTTTCTTAGTATCTCTTTCGACTAGTCTAAAATCCTTCAATCAATAGTTGGCTAGTTAGTTTCGAATGAACCATATACATTCATAATTTAGATCTACCGTCACATATGTTGAAATATATACGATGGTTATCGATTACCATCCGCTAAAACTTTTTCGTCTTTTCAATTATTAGAGCACCCGGAGTGATAATGAGTGACAATGTGGGTTGTGGGGGTTGTGGGGAAAAACCTGATGACGTGGCAGTGAGAATGAAGATTGTGAGATTGTTGAGTGGTATGATAATGAGAGTTGTGGAGGTTGTGGGATTATTTTATTATTATTTTTTTTTTTCTTAAAACATTAAATAAAAGATAAATAAATAATTAAAAGAATATAAAATATTAAAACTTAATAATTAAAACATTAAATAAGATAAATAAAAAAAATTACAAATAATTAAAACAAAAACAAATAATTAAAACAATACAAATAAAAACTAAACTAATTCATCCCGTATTTTTCTAGGATTTTTATTTTCTCCGCTTCGACCCAAGCCACTTGTGCCGACGGCATCCCCTCCGTGCTTTGTTGAAGAAACATCATATCGTCTATTCTTACACTAGAGTAAGCCGCTTCTTCTTGTCGAATAGCCGCTTCTTCTTGTCGGATAGCCGCTTGTTCTTGAGCCTGGAGGGTTTGCGCCTTTTTTTCCGCGGTTTTCTTTTTTGTCTTCGTAATCTTCTTCAAGTGTGTCGCGATGAGCCCGCAAAGCGTCGACGACGAAGATGTTTGCGCCTTATCGGAGGCGTCGGATGATTCCTTTCTTTTACTACCTCTTTTTTTCCCTGGAGGTCGTTGTTCTACATCATCCGCAAATATATCGTCCCCTACGTCAACGTCGTCTAGGTTGACGGTATCGACTGGAGGATCTAACTTGACAAATGCACGCCATCTGCCGTGATCCTTCCAGATTTCCCAGGCCTTCTCATGCTTAAACTGCGAATGCTCGACCTCATAGTACATTTGCCGAGCCGCTTGGTAAAGAGCCGCGTCGTCGGTCCCGCTTTCCCGATTTCTTACCGCCTCCGCATGGTGGCCGATAAAAACCTTGACCAAGGCACTCATCGCCGTAAACTTGGAGTTGATGGACTCCTTGCCTCTCTCCGCCAATCCTTGCTCCTTCGCCTCTTTGTTGTAACCCGCAACGATCCGTTGCCAAAATGTCGCTTCGGGTTGGGCGTTTCCTCTGGCGGCATCTTCCGAGATAGCGCACCACATCTGTGCCAAAAGGACCTCCTCTGGGACCGTCAATTGCATCTTTTTGCACGTCTTTTTCTTTTTCGGATTAGACGTGGACGGTCGTGGGGTTACTTCGACCACATCGTCCGTTTCTTGGACGATTTCTTGGGTTTCTGGAACAAAAGTTTGTGTTTGTTGGGTTGGAAAAGTTTGGGGAAGAAAAGTTTGGGATTGCATCATAAGATGTTGATGCATTGCGAATTGTTCGGGAGTGAACATTTGTTGTGGGGGTTGTGGTTGTAGAGGTTGTTGCGTTAAATAAGTGTTTAGAATGTTGGGATTGTTGTTGGTTAAAGTTTGGTATTTGGGTTGGACATAGGGCGTTTGTTGTGCCGAAATAGTCAGCGAAACCGGATGGTGTTTGTGATTGTGGCGTCGAGGGAGTGTTTGCGTTTGTTTGGGGAGCGTTTGAGGAAGATGAAGACATTTTGTGTTTGTTTTGGGATTGGTATGAGATTGAATTGGATTAAGAATAAGATTGTTGAAAGAAGTTGTGATTTTTTTGGTTAAAATGGGGTTGTATTTATAGGTGAAATTGGAAGAAAAAAAAATAAAAGAAAATATATATATATATATATATATTAAATAAAACGGTAATAATACCGTTGGGTGAAAAAAAAGAAAAAAAAAAAGCGAGAATCTTGGCAACGACCCGTTGTGGAGACAACAGTCTCCTCACAACGAGCTCACAACGAGGGGACCTCGGAGTGGTAACGAGCACAACGCTCGTTGTGAGCTCCCCAACGAGCCCACAACCTTACCACTCCGGGTGCTCTTATAGTGTTAGATCAAACTTCTAATATCTTCGATAACAATAATAATAACAATATAATAATAATAATAACAATAACATAACAATCTTTAATATATAATAAAAGAGAGGCCTTAAATGCTACATGGCGAAGTAAGGACACTTAGATGGGTTAACTTATTTGATTTCAACCGTTAGATCAAATTGATGATGTCATCAAACACTATTTTCATTTTAGTTGTCCCACATCGCTTCAGGTATGAAACTTTTTCATACTTCTAGCCTATATATATCATATGCCTTTAGTTTTTCCTACTTTGTCCCACATCGTTTCATGTATGAAAATCTTTCAGACTTCTAGCTTATATATATCATATGCCTTTGGATTAAAATATAGTTCGACGGTAATTTTCGGGTCAATCGGGTCAAACCCGAAACCCGACAAACTGGAACTATTTTATCCGAAACCCGACCCTATTTATGAATCGGGTGTTGCCTTAAATGCCACATGGCGAAGTAAGGACCCTTAGATGGGTTAAATTATTTGATTTCAACCGTTAGATCAAATTGATGATCTCATCAAACACTATTTTCATTTTACACCCTTTTACAAAACATAATTACATTATCTCTTTAATTCCAATCTCTACTTAAATAAAAACAAAATTCCAATTTACTTAAAAAAATTTCTCTCAATTTGAACTATGATTTACATTATTTTTATTTAAAATCTCCTAATAAAAAATAGGTATATATATATGTTATTATACGTATAACATTGTCTTTTTATAATAACCTAAAATCTACATAAACATAAAGTTTACAATTCAATTTTTATTTTTTTCCGCGGCGGGACAATAATCTAGTAAGTAATAAACACTACTATATACATAAAAACAAACAACATTTACCTCTCTTTAAAAATTCATAAATTCAATACCCACCACCGTACCGCTACAACAAATTCCGTTCTCCGGGGACCAAATTCCGGCAATACATGGCCGGCGCAGCGTTCGGTCAGCTTAATCTCGACGAGGCACCTTCATGGGGCTCTCGAAGCGTAGATTGCTTCGAAAAACTCGAACAAATCGGTGAAGGAACTTACGGGTACAATTCCGTGCCCTAATTTCAACATTATCGTTTTTCGTAATTAATTGTTGTTATATTCACTTAATTTAATCATTAATACATTAGCTTTATATATATATATATATATATATATATATATATATATATATATATATAATAGGATTTATCATTTGTAATTAGGTTATATACTTGTTAGCAGTTGATTATTGATGTATACTTTGATCGTTTTTTGCTCGTAGGATTTCTTCGGTTATCCAGTTTGTTTAGTTATTAGTTAAATATAAGTTATATGATTAAATTACTATTTGCTTAAATTCTAAGTTAGAAACTCGTCAACCGTTGATTATATAATTTATTTATATACTGGTTGAATTTACTTGAGAGTGATTGAAATTACGTTATTGATGTATAATTTGATCATTTTTTGCTCGTAGGATTTCTTCGGTTACCGATTTTGTTAGGTTACTAGTTACTAGTTAGTTATATGATTGAATTAGTGATTGCTTAGATTTAAGTTCGAAACTCGTCAACAGTTGATTATATGATTTATGTATTTATTGTTTGGATTTACTTGAGAGTGATTGTAATTAGGTTAGGAAAGTGTTTGCAGTTGATTATTGATGTATAATATGATCGTTTTTTGCGCGTAGGATTTCTTTGGGTGCTGATTTTGTTAGGTTACTAGTTAGTTATATGATTGAATTAGTAATTGCTTAAATTCTAAGTTAGAAACTCGTCAACAGTTGATTATATAATATAATATGTTTTTATTGTTTGAATATACTTGAGAGTGATTGTAATTATGTTTGAAAAGTTTTAGCAGTTGATTATCATGGAATTTGTTTGTAGTTCTATCATTTTTTTCGGTTACTGATTATGTTTAGTTAGTTATATGATTGAATTAGTAATTGCTTAAATATAAATGGTAATTGTTGTATCTAGGAAAGGAACTAGTTAACATTTGATTACGTGTAGTTAGTTATATAATTGTTGTATTTGTTACTTGGATTTACCGGAGAGTGATTGTAATTAGGTTAGGAAATTGTTAGCAGTTTATTATTGATGTGGATTTTGAATTTATGGAAGGTATCAAGGTATTCTTTGTGATTTGATCGGTTTTTGTTCGTAGGGTTTGTGGTGACTGATTGTGTTTTGATTTGGACGTTTAGTTAGTTATATGATTCAATTAGTTAGTATTTGTTTGAATTTAGTTGATAATGGTTGTATTACTATTTAGTTTAGAAATTTGTTAATATTTGATTATTGACGTGAGTTTTGAATTTTGGAATTTGTAACGGAAAGGGTGTGTTCAGTGAATTCCTCCCCAGTCCTTTCCAAACTTAAGGCCTTGATGAGTAGCGGTTAATAACTGCCTATATGGTATTAATATATGGTTGGTTTCTTTCGATTTGATAACGAGGAGGAAAGTTAGATTATTTGGTGTTTTTTGTATTTTTATATTAATTATATCTGAAAAATGAACCTGTCAGTTCGTTGTCATGCTATTAGTGGTGGGTCAGCTATCCGCATTCACCGTCATCATTGGAAGACCTTTAATGAAAAGGACGCAATGGTCCACGTGATCTACAGCCTCACAGTGCTCATGACTGGTATATGGATCTTTCTATGTCGTGGTCGACCTTCTAGAAGCTTCGCCAGAAGCGACTAGTCGCATCCCGAATCCCCCTTTCGGCGAGCTTTTGCAAATAATATATATATTAGCTTTAGTTATAGTCTTATAGAGGAACAAATGTAAAAGCGTCGTTTAGGCTTGCTTTTATGGTTATATCGAGAAGGCATATAAAGGAAGATATAACTCCGTGTGTAGGTGGATTTGTGCCGTGTTGGACATGAACTTAAGTATATACTTAAAAGGGCATACCTGTTTTTTTTTATGGATGACGTCATTGATACCAGCATATCTTTTATGAAATTACGAAAATGATGCTCAATGTTTTTGAGAGTTATTGTATTCCCTGTCAAAAAGTTCAGGAAATAATTAAATAGTACATCCAATCCATAGAATATTTCTTCCTTCTTAAAGGATGGTTAATTAGTTATGACGACACTAAACAAATAATGACCTCTGAACTATATCACTGACATTATTATATGTGTCTATGTTTTTTGTGTTACTATGTGTGCTACATCGAATAGAATTTTCGATGTCAGTATGATGGATTCCTGCCCGTGACATTATACCAGAACCATTATCATTTGTGTATTTACTGGAATAGCATTTTCTTGAAAATGGACCAATGATATATGAGGAAATGATACCTAATGCCATTTAAACTTTCATATTTAAACTTCAAAGACCATTTATATGCATGTTGAAGCGTGTTGGAGGCTTAAAGCCTTTTGTCCTCATCAGTTTTGACAAAATAATCAGAGTGAAATAACATTAAAGAACTGGCTAGAAGAAGGTGTCAATTACATAGAACAAAACCTTAGCGTGTTTTTCTTTTATTCGTGTGTATATATGAGAGTATTAGATTGCAACTCAAGTTTTTGATTAAAGATTTGTGTTCTTGAAGTTGAATAAGTTGTGGTGGTGTCCTCATCAGTTTTGACTAAAAATTCTGCCTTATTATTTTTTTCTCTTTCGCTTTTGCACAGTCAAGTATACATGGCCAGAGAAAAGAAAACTGGGGAAATTGTTGCTTTAAAGAAGATACGAATGGACAATGAAAAAGAAGGGGTACTTGGTTCAATTTTTTTTGACGACATTCTTTAGATGTGTTTTTTATATTAAAATCTTGTTGCAATTTACTTTCTTGGTTATCCTTTTGTCATTGTCGCTTTCTATCTGCAGTTTCCTATAACTGCTATCCGTGAAATCAAAATTTTAAAGAAGCTGCAGCATGAAAACGTTATCAAGCTAAAAGAAATTGTGACCTCTACAGGTACTAAGATTTACTTATGCAGTAATATTCCATTTTTCATTGCAAGCTTCACAATAACTTTAATCTTATGTTTTTAATCCTTTAATTCGGTTTACAGGTCCAGAGGCCGACGAGCATGGAAAAGCAGGTGATTCTTTCTATGCATTTATATTTTCCAGTTACTGAATTTCATTCTTATTTTATTAATATACGTGTAGAGGTGGCCATTGAAACTCATATGTATATGAGTGGGTCGATTCATGGTATGTTTATATTTAATGGTAAAAAAAGAGTTAAAAAGTAACAAGTCAAGAAGTTATAAAATGTATTTTTGATTTATAAGTATCCTAAATCATTTTTTTTTTTAAATTAGCTTGTTAATGTTATAATATATTTTATAGTCATATTTTACACATTAGTTGTTTATAGGTAAGTTTAGTCTCTTAGACAAAAAGTGTTTCGGGTCAAGCCAACCCAACATGTTTCATCCCGTACGAAAAAGGGCCTGTATTGAGCTGAACTCGTTTTACCCTGTTACCATTAAACCCATCACCTATATGTATGTGGTTACTATTCAGTTTTTGGATCTCATCGCTATTCTTAGTTTGGTGTTGAACTAGCTATCTAACATGGATCATATATTCCTTTCGAGTCTGCAGGTGATCACATGTACAAGGGCAGTATTTACATGGTTTTCGAATACATGGACCATGACTTAACAGGCCTTGCTGATCGTCCTGGAATGAGGTTTACAATTCCCCAGATCAAGGTAAATATATGTCTAATATTGATGAAATTATGTATATTGTAGATATGCTAAGACGTCAGTTTGAGGTGGCAAATGAGGGGGATGTTCGGCTTTTGTGTACGGGTTGGGCTGACCTGGAACACTCTCTGTTCAGAAATAATATTTTTTTTTTAATAAACATAGTGTGCCAAAAATGATTACAGAAAAATATAGGTTTAGTAATAATTTTTTTTTTTTTTTTTTTGAATAATTAGATTCAGGACTGTTTTTTACAGTGAAATAACACTCTGGGAGACGAATAAAATATAACCTTAATTGACCCATTGATATGTAAGTGGGTCAAAAGTTCTACCTACACCGTCAACTTACCCGATTTCTATTTACTTGCAGTGTTATATGAGACAACTACTGACAGGGCTTCATTATTGTCATGTCAATCAAGTACTTCATAGGGATATAAAAGGTTATTTTCCGTATAAATTTCTCAATTGATGATTCTCCGAATAAAATTTTCATTTGCTTATATGTGTTGGAAATCTTTCTGTGCAGGTTCAAATCTTCTTATCGATAATGAGGGGAATCTAAAGCTTGCAGATTTTGGGTTAGCACGGTCATACGCAAGTGATCATAAGGGAAATCTCACAAATCGTGTTATTACTTTGTGGTATAGGTAAGTGCTTAATTATATGGGCAAATGGCTTGTGTATGCTTCCAACTTGACACCGAATTCTATTGTGTACACCGGATTCAGAGAAGTTCTATTGAGTACCATATGGTGACTAATTTATTCTTTTGAGGACACGCGGTGACCGTTTACCTACAAAAAGTCTACGTGTAACAAGTTAATGACTTTTTCGTCCACCTCAGCTTCCACGTAGGAGTACAGTAGTTGACCTATTATCCACCTAAGCTGCCACGCGTGATTACCTCTCTCACACACACACATCCTATTATCCACCTCAGCTGCCACGCGTGATTACCTCTCTCACACACACATTTAACACACACACACAAAATCAAAATTCCACCTTTAAACTAAAAATCTGCAATTTTCCATTCAAATAAGAACATAAAAAAATGAAATTAAGATAAAGAATTAAACTAGAGTAAATCATTCATGTTGATTACAAAGCAAAAATCAACTTTGTGTTCGATTCATAATCAGATTATAAAGCAGCAGAAATCCAAAAATCAACGACCACCACCACCTCCGCCGCCATCATAACCACCACCACCTCCGCCGCCATCATAACCACCACCACCTCCGCCGCCATCATCATCACCACACAGATCCGTCATAATCACCACCACCTCCGCCGCCATCATAACCACCACCTCCGCCGCCATCATCATCACCTGTTCCTGTTGCGAAAGGAGCGAAACCTATCCCTGGTCGCCACCCGTTTGTTGGAACGCCTGAACCGTTGATGGGTTTGAGACAAAAAGGCGAAAAGATTGATCAAAAAGTAATCTTGAATTCGGTTTCAAAATCTTGTGTTCCGAGAAGAGGGTCTTGGGGAACAGGACAGAAAGGGGAAGATGGTCTTACTGTTTTGTGGATCACCGATGGTTTTGAAACCGTGTCCTTTGGATTTTGATCAATGTACGCCTGTGAAACTGAGGTCTTCGGTTAGGCTTAATATTCCTATGTCTTCACCGATGATTAGAGGGCGAGGAAATGAGAAAGATGGAAGCTTGATTAATTAATCATTTCTTGATAGATCTAGGAAGAGAAGAAAAGGAGAGAGAGAGAGAGTAGAAAAGAACTGGTCAAACATGGAATGCAAATGAAATGCCACGTAGACAAGTTAATATTAAAAAATTAGAAGGTAACCGGCTACTTAAAGAAGAGGTTAAACGTGTCCTCAAAAGAATAAATTAGTCACCATATGGTACTCAATAGAAGTTCTTTGAATCCGGTGTACACAATAGAATTCGGTGTCAAGTTGGAAGCATACACAAGCCATTTGCCCTAATTATATCAATACTCTACTTATTCGTTTTTTAACCATCTGTATCTTATTAGTCTTGTGACTTGTTTTGAGCAGGCCTCCAGAATTGTTGCTTGGAGCTACGAAATATGGCCCGTCTGTTGACATGTGGTCAGTTGGTTGTATCTTTGCTGAACTTCTGCACGGCAAAGCAATCTTAAACGGTAAAACTGAGGTTAGTAATGTAATTTAATTTGTTTCTACTCTTTTGAATAGGTGTAGAAGTGGCAAAATGGGCAGGTTGGGTAATGGATCAAAATGTAAAGTTGTGGAATGGATGGACTGGGTTGACCCACAACATTTCTTGTCCAATATGTTAAAAAAAATTATAAATAATTTTGGGAGACTTAACTTTGGAGTTTGGACCCGTTTGGCCCGTGCGACCTATTTGACATGTTTTCTTTTTAGCTCATTATTTTATATTTACCTATTAGACCTGTTAGGGTCTTAGGGATAAACCATAACTCGATAAGACCCAGTCATAAGTGATTGGGCGGAACTTGCCACCTCTAAGTAAGAGTGTAGCTGGATTGCTGAGTGTTTCTCCTTGTGTTAGCTATGTGTAAAAGTAAATATCGCCCCTCAAAGTACAGTAACAGGCCTTTAATCTGTTCAAATTTCAATATCTATGTTATCCTTTTGTCTGATAAACATGTAACGTTTATAAATTTGAATGGTTCATCGTGGCATGAGATGTGCATTTAGGACGAGAAATGCATCTCTTGACAATGGTAGTGATTATAGGATGGTTAAACTTTCTGGGTCAATATCTAAGACCTCAACTTAAAAGTTAGGCAGCTCGTTTGTTGCTCTTTGCATAGTCTCTGACTCTCTGTAGGCCAGTACATACCCTGTGAAGGTGTCCCGTAGTGTGAAAAAAGCAGGAAAAAAGATAAAAAAAAAAATAGTATTTTAATACCAAAAGTGCATACTCCTCTCAAGTAATCCAATCCATGAATAAGATCTAATAATCCAAAAGCTGGTATACAAACCCAAAAAT
>CAJVGC010000582.1:8978915-9119483 GCA_910822075.1 Senecio squalidus
AAAGTGATCCCTAATTCTTTAGAGATCCAGGATCCCTTCCTTCCTTATATCTTTGTTTTTTTTTTTTCTATATTTTTTTTTTTTACTTTTTTTTTTACCTTTTTATTTACTTTTTTTTTTCTTCCGAAAATTACATTTGATTTTCAACCTTACTTTTTAAAAATCACATGTGATTTTCAATTTAAAAATCTTTTATGGGTAAAATCACGTTTGATTTTAAAAAATTATTGATTATTTTTTACCAAACTCACATGTGATTTTTAACCTACAAACTATTTTGCTTATAAAATCACATGTGATTTTCGAGAAACAAATTTTTCAAGTGTGACTTTAAAATTTATAAATTTTGGTTTTTGAAAATCACATGTGATTTTCGACAAAAATAAATTCACGTGTGATTTTAAAATTTATAAATTTTGGTTTTTTCAAAATCATATGTGATTTCAATTTTTTACAAAAAATCACATGTGATTTTGAAAAAAAAAAAAGTTAAGTAAAACATAGCAAAAAAAAAAAAAAACCGAATTAAAAAAACGAAAAAAAAAAAAGGAAGTGGATCCCTGGATCTCTAGAGAATTGAAGATCTCATTTGAACCTCCCCCTATATAGATATATATATATATATATATATATATATATTATATATATATATAATATTATATATATATATATATATATATATATATATATTATATATATATATATATATCTAAACATATATATATATATAGATTGGGGTTCAAATGGGATCCCTAATTTTCTAGAGATCTAGGGATCCACTTTTTAACCACCCATTTTTCCTTATATCTTTGTTTTTTTTTTTTTGCTTTTTTTCTAATTTTTTTTTTTTTTACTTTTTTCTTTTACCTTTTTATTTACTTTTTTTTTTTTTTTTTTTTTTTTTTTTTCGAAAATCACATTTGATTTCAATCTTACTTTTAAAAATCACATGTGATTTTCAATCTACAAATCTTTTATGGGTAAATTCACATGTGATTTTTAACGTACAAACTATTTTGCTTAATAAATCACATGTGATTTTCGAGGATTTATAAATTTTGGTTTTTGTAAATCACATGTGATTTTCCAAAAAAAAAAATTCACGTGTGATTTTATAATTTATAAATTTTGGTTTTTGAAAATCATATGTGATTTCAATTTTTACAAAAAATCACATGTGATTTTGAAAAAAAAAAGTAAGTAAAACATAGCAACCAAACAAAAAAAAAAAAAAAAAAAAAAAAAAAAAAAGTATTAAGGGGAAAATGTGTGGCTGAAAAGTGGATCCCTGGATCCCTAGCAAATTGAGGATCTCATTTGAACATCACCCTATATATATATATATATATATATATATATATATATATATATATATATATATATATATTATATATATATATATATATATATATATATATAGATAGATAGATAGATATTGGTGAGCTAGTTTGCCAATATGTGCCTTATAACAGTTTTAAATTAGTGGGCTTTTTTAGTATGGGTTAAAATGGATTGAAATTGATCCATAAATATTTTCTTTTGCTATTTTAATTTTTTTTTTGTTTAAATAAAATGGGTATCATCTTTTGAAACTTAGAGTGTGATTCTTACAAGTAATTTGAAGTCATTCTTTTGGGTTTTATGATCATATTAATTTGGTATTTTACTATTGAGGTTCAAAGCTCGAATACTAAGAGTAAAAAGATATACCCCTTGGCTACGAAAGTTTACCGGCGAGTACTCTTGACTACCCACAAAGCGGGTCGAATACCCATATCTTTTCTTATTTTTTAAGGCCAAAGCGAAAAATACTCACAAGAAGTCCTTGTGTTGCAACCCGTCTTATTTTATCTTACAAGATTATTTTCTAGTTTAAGTCAGAGCAAAGCTCGTTTTGCAGAAAAGAACAAACTGAAAAATAATTTTGCGAAAAATAATCCAATCAAAAGAAGGTGATAAAATAAGCTAAACAACTATCCGTCTTATATAAATTTATTCAGACTTTTACCTTTTACAAGTCAAATTTGCCACTTCTTTTGTATGTCAACTTATAAGTTGTTACTCTTTAAAACAGTAAAAAGTTAATCACCAAGCATTAGTATCAGACATTCAGTAAGTTACAAACAAATTTTGATAATCTAATCATCGTAGTCTCGAAATACACGAATCAAAAATATATATTTTGACAAAATAATGTTCGGAAATGGTGCACTATAACAAATAGTAAAGACAAAGTAATTATCTTTGTTCTTCCCTCACATTAGTAAGTTCGTATTTTTGTTGATAAATTCGCGTACAAGGATCTTGTATGCGTTTTGGGTAAAATGAAAGCTATCCCAGAATACGTATTCAGACACATTCGGACATGTGAACTTGCATAAGAAGGCTACTTCTATAGTACCCGTGCCACAACAACCTACGTTTGAAACATCAAACCCTGAAACAAAAAATCATAAAAAGGTAAATTAAAAGTCTTATAACTGCGAACTTATCAATGAACAAACATGTATCGTGTATCAATATATAACGACATTTTTATCAATATTGTGGTTAGAAGAACATTACCATATTTTGTAGGATTTTGGATCATATCAAGTGGAAGATAATAGCCATCAACATAAACCATCTTTGCGAAAGGAAGAATTTGGTTTAAAGAATTAATCTCCGTTGCTAATTTGGTATTAAATAACTCCGCTAAGTCATTGTACTTCGCCACACAATCTCTTTGTGTTCCTCCTTCCAAAGTTCTTTGTGACGGTAAACATCCTATTGGTGGTAAACTAAATACACCGATTCTTCGAGCTCCTAAATTGAATAAATCCTGTTGTTTTTCAACCATAAAGTTTAGTCTATGTTTTTTAATGTGACATGTATCAAAGTATAACAACATTATATTAGGTCCAAAACCTTGCTTCTTACTAAACGATCGAAAAATGTCATTTAGAGTTTGGAAAAGATGATTTTGCCCTTTGACCTAAACTAAAGTTCACTTGTTACCCAACCTGTTTGTTTTAACACTTTTATACTACGAAATAAGAATACGAGTTACCTTTAAAAATTTGGAACCAGAATCGACCATAAGTTGACTATACGAGTCAAAGTCAAAATGGTATTTTCTTAACGGGTTCTTGAAGTAGGTGTTGGTAACGTCATTGCTACCCGTTGCCAAAACGAATAATCCTTTGCTTAATATTGTGTTTGCTACTTCTTCCCCTGCCATAGATTTCACCTTCTCCAAGTACTCTTTGAATAACTCTATTTGTCCATCAAGCGATATCACTGACTAGAGGCAAATAAGTAATTTTACAAATAAATCGACCAATTAGTAAAGGTTTAAATTTTGATATATATAAATAAGTCTATTCAGAATATCTATAATCTATAATACATTAATCAACGGGGTTAAAAGATGGGCAAAATGCCGAAAAAGGTAATATAAAATACAAATTTTGACATTTGAGGGTATGTAAAAAATTTTGGAACCAAAAAGGATTAGAAAATCGAATTTGGTATAATAAAGGATTATTTGCGAAAGTTTAGTTTTTAACTTGTTTTCAACATGTAAAACATTAAATAACGTGTCTCGTTTTTTTCTAAAAGTCACGATGAATTAGAGAAAATCACATCTACAAAAAGAGTTTTAATCATATCTTAAAATTTAGGCTTGAAAATTCATTTTAACGAGTAATAATTTTAGAAAATCCTCTTTTAAAACAAATGAGATTTTATAATCCCTTTTTGAAACAAATTAGATTTTATAATTCTTTTTTAAAACAAGTTAGATTTTATAATCCTTTTTGGTTCTTAATATTTTTACGTACCCCCAATTGTCAAAATTTGTATTTTATGTTACCTTTTTTGGCATTTTTCCCTTAAAAGATATATACATTAGAAACAAAAGGTCGAAAATCGATCAAAACTTATATTTAATTCTGTTTTTTATTTATTTGAAAAAATAGTATTGTTGAAATAGTATATATTACGAAAAATAAACATGCTATTGGTTTATACAAATATTAAAATTTTGTAGGAAAATCTCTAATTGTATAAAAAAATTACCCGTTTTGACTAGTTACCACCTTTAGGTTATATGTACGTACCGCAAGCACAGATGTAAGGGGATCATATCCACCACCTCCGGATGCAAAGTTTACTCCGGTTAATAGATCTTCGATTTGTAGACTTGGATCAAGATATGGTGGCAATACATCTTTTACACCTAGTTCTTCCACTACGAATTAATCAAATATACATCAATAAACCGATAAGGAATTCAATATATGATTTTCCGACTTGTTTTTAAAAGGGAACCAACATGGAGCATATCATTAGTTACACATCAACATATCGTTTGATTGATGCAAACCTTTATATATGGTTTTTTTTAGTATATTAAGTATATATTTGTATGAATATAATTTTGTTTTGATACCGTACTATACATGTATGCATCTAACTTTTTTTTTTTAAAAACGGTAAAAATACAAACAAGAAGCTTCGGCATTGTCATCAGTGGAGGATATAGAATTTACAAATACGGTATGCACTGCAAAAAAAATTCTTTGAGAGGGTATGCACACTATGTTTTTTGCCTTATAAAAAACTATTTTCATAAAATTTAGCACTACTAAAATTTTTTATAGGGTATGCATGTGCATACCCTATTGCCAACACACATCCGCCCCTGATTGTCATCACCCCGTGTCATCTAACTTAAAATCAATAATCATATGCAATAAAAAAAATAGTATTTTCTTGTTGTAACATTATTTGTCTATTTAAAATACAAACATGCACAAATTATACGCCATATTCATGTACATGTATGTAATCATATACCAATAAAATCCGAAGGAACTTTGCCATTACAAAACCTTCCAGTGGGTTGTCCTCCAACAAAGTCTTTGCCATAAGGAGGATAGTTCACCTTGAAAATCGTCTGTAAGTTATTGTTATTTCCTGTATCGACAATTGAATCTCCAAACACGATAACTGCTGGTACTACTGAACTATCAATTCCGTTGCATTGTAAAAGCAACGGAACTAGAAATAGAAGAATAAGAAAGGAATATGGTGTGTGAATAAAGAGGGAAAGAAGTTTCATTTCTATTTTAGGAAAGTATGTGAAGAAATGCCCAATTCAAACTTATATGTAAGAGCATTAAATACGTACATATCCATTCTTTTGTACATTGGTTTTGTAAGTGTTTGATACTTTCGTATAATTTAAAGAAAACCTATTAATTATTATTTTATATACTTTAAAAAAAGTGTCTAAGAACAAAAAACAAAAAAACAGTCGAAATAAAATAGATACAGTTAATAATTTTTTTTTAATTAGATTATCTATTTTGTTTATATATTAAAATTAAAGACGTTGGTTACTTTTATAGTTTGAAAGATTGAAAATAATTAAAGACAAAATAAAAAAGTTGCTCCATATTAGTTATCCATATTTAAAAACTAGACAATAACTTTTGGGACAAACATATATTAAAAGGTGGATTTTGGGAAGCGAAAATTTCATTTTATGTGTAGAATTATAAAACTTAAAAGGTTTTTTTTCTTTCTTTTATTCTTTCACGTTTAGGTTATACGGGAAGGGTAGACTTTTTACTGGTTATTCAGGTTAGATTAACTTTAATTTGACTTAGATGTAAACAATTTACAAAATTTGTTATTGTTTTTAAACCGTTTTTTATACCATCCTATGATATTAACTAAAAAATGTTTGAATCTAAAACCTGTATGAATATATCGTAATGTCATATCACTAGGTAATTTTATTTATAGATTTGTTTAGTACTACAAAAGTTATCGATTATTAAATTTGATTCTTAATAAGTTGTTACTCTCGAATTTATGAATATTAATTTAACTTTTAATCAATATAATTTGTGTTTTTATTATTATCTATTCATAAATAATCTATTCTTTGACTAGCTTGTTATGTTGTGGCTAATATTGTTATACGAAGTATCATGCAACATGGATGTGGTTGCAGGTTATTCATTGTGAATTTATGACCTGCAATTTCCAATGTTTTCTAGATCTAAATTTATTTTTCATATCATATCATATCAATATGAGAATTTAATGATATATGTTAGAAGTTTAGTGTGAATAGTTTAAATATTCTTACGAGGAGGTTTTTTCGTGTTCTGTTGCCCTGTAAAGGCGAGTGTTTGTTTCATATATACGTTGTTTAATTAAGGCATCAACGTGACTATCTAAGGATATTCAACCTAAAACGTTTACAAAGCTAAGATGGCCTTACTACTAGACCATCCGATATACATTAGATATTTATCCATAATGTGTTTTTAATTACAACGAACGATAAGTATATGCTTATTTGGTTTAAAAGGTTATATAAATTATATCTATGGAACTCTACTAGTCATAAGTTGTGTGGTTTTAGATCTAAATCTAATAATGGTCTTGCTAACCATAATTTTCGGGGCTGTTGCTAATATATTCTAACATGTTTTAACATATTGTATTCCGTAAAAGCATGGGATGGTTACTTTTAATAAAAGACTGGTTTCTTAAATTTACATTATATATACGTGTATTATTATATTAAACATAGTCCCGAGGTTATATTTAATAAAACCTAAAAAATAATACATAAAAGTGTGGCAATTTCTTTTGATAATTGAAAGCCATATACAGAATATAGCTATCGACTACATGGTTCATTCATTCAATCATTGATTCCTTTGACGGTTTGGTACATTGATTACACACATGTGTAAGTACTCAATCAAGTAGTTTATATTTCAGTGAATAAATATACGTGTTGTTTCGGTATGAAGTGGATGAATTTTTATAGTTTATATGGCGGTAAAACGTCAAAAAGTACATAAATATAATAACTTTTTGCATTACAAAAAATATTTAGTGTCTACTTTTCCCCTACTAACCTGACTCCGTCCCTGTTTTTCACAATTCTCAACAAATGACGAAGACCATGACTCTTAAGTAATCTTTACTCGTGATATACATCTATAATCTATAATCATATATATAGTTTACTTTGCTAACCGTATACGATGCATGGTTATAATCAATTAATTTTGTTTGATCTGTAAATTGTTATGAACCTCACAAACAACATGTCTTAATCGCCATGATCTCACTTTGACTATTTTCACTTTTATTAACAAACTTGAAGGCCCAACTCGCTATTAGATTCTGATCCAAAAAGTAAGAGCCCAATTTGATGGTCATGGTTCAAGATACAATGGCCCATGGTTTATTTTCTCCAAAAAAAATTAACTCCATTTATTAAAGTTGATCTTTAGCTTCTATCGATCGATAAACCTAATAAACAAATATGGTAATATTGTAATGTAACTCGTTATCATCGTTATCCTTGATCCTTAATAATATATAATAAAAGAGGGTTCATATCGTGACGTAAGCTTATATAAGTTAAGATTTCAGCTGAGATAGATGATGTAATCAAATATTGTTTTTATTTTAAATCTCTAACAATACATAATTGTATTCTCTCTTTTATTCAATATTCGCTTAAACAAAAATCATCCGTCCCGTCTCCTATTTTGTCATTTCTTATTGACTTATATAATGACTAGATTTGAACTATGATTTACGTTATATTTATTTTAAAATATCCTACTACAAAGTAAAAAAAAAATGTGAATAAACATAAAAATATATATGCTATTGTAACTATAAACAATATGTGTATAAACGTAAAATTATTAAAATAACATATACACAAACATAAAGTTTACGATTCAATATTTGTCTATATTTATCCGCGTTAACACGAGTCGATAATCTAGTTATAATCGTATTAGGACTTTTAAAGAGTCTTGGATCTCATAAGTATAGTTCACATGGAAGTCTATAAATAGTGCGTGGTTGCAAACAAATTATGTTTTATCGAGCTATTTCCGCTCAAGTTTGCGTGTTTGGCTCATTCAAATCAAACTTTTATTAGTTAACCTTGATCGAGCTTATAAGAACTAACTCGAGCTCTTATCAATCTTTTCGGCTTCATATGACACAAAGGTGTAACAATATCTTAAATAATCTAAAAATGTTAAATGACTCAAACATTTAATACCGTCTCTTTACATCGACTATGCATGATTTGAACTTACTCTCTCGTCTCTCTGTATATCAAGAAATAACCAACATAAGTACTAAAAACAAATAAACCACCATCAAATAAAACTCTTTTTAGGTGTGATGTTTTCACTCGAATACCTTCCTTTGAATGCTATTGAGGTTTCGTCAGAAAAATACACTTCGAACACTCTAAACGTCCAGAGACTATAGCAACACCTACAACTAGTCTCTCAAAAAAGTATAATATATCAATATCGTATAAAAATAAATAGAAAGAAATTATAAGCACTAAATAAATATAATGATTTAGAAAGGGTTAATATACAAAGAAGTTACTATACTTTTCGAAAATGTTCAATTTTGTTACTATACGTTTTTTTTATGTTTAATTGTATTATTGTACTTTGAGAAATGTTAAATTATGTTACTGAACTTTATGAAAATGTTCAATTTTGTTACTGTATTTTATTTTTGTTCAATTGTATTAATTTCATATAATTTTCGATTATATTATTTAACTTTACGAAAATATTCAAGTATGTGATTTCCAAAACTGGTTACCGGGTATTAGCCGTTTACATTGTCCATGTTATATATTAATATTCGATAATGCTAAAAATACGTGTTAATGTATAAATAAGTTACTTTATTTTGCCAAAACGTTCAATATTTCAATAACGCTATTAAATTTTGAGAAAACTTTCGATCATGTATCCGAACTCTGGACTAATAGAATAAACTTATCGAATATTTTTTCAAAGTTTTGTAGCATTTTCTTCAAAGTAGTATACCTTATTTATATATTAACACTTATTTGTAGCATTATCAAACATTAATTTATAACATTGATAATGCAAATCGCTTAACACCCGACAATTATCTTTGAAAATGATATAATTAAATACTTTCACAAAGTTTATGAAAGTAGAGTAATACAATTGGAAAAAATAAAGTAAACTTCTTTGTATATTAAACCATTTTTTAAATGATGATCTGTGATATAAACTGTTTTTAGAGAGAGAAAGTAAACCAGAGTTTTTAGAGAGAGAAAATGAGGATTTCAGACGCCATGGAAGACGAAGAAAAATGGCTAGCTGAAGCGATCGCCGGAATTCAACATAACGCTTTCTACATGCATCGCGCTTTAGTAATTTCACTTTTCTACTTTTCAATTTTGATTCAGTTTTGCAAATTGATAATAATCGATTTAGTAGCTGCTATAGATGCTCGTTAATTTTGATAATAATCGAGGAATTAGCGTGAGCTGTGATTTTGCCCTAATTTGTGTTAATTTGATAACAATCAATTCAGTAGTTGTGATTTGCATGATTAGTTGCTTTGAATTTGATTCAGTTTTGCAATTCGATAATAATCGATTCCGTTGCTGCTTCGGATTTTCGTTAATTTTGATAATAATCTATGAATGAGCATGAGCTGTGATTTTGCCCTGATTTGTGTTAATTTGATAACAATCAGTTCAGTAGTTGTGATTTACATGATTAGTTGCTTTGAATTTGATTCAGTTTTGCAATTCGATAACAATCGATTCCGTAGCTGCTACGAATTTTCGTTAATTTATGTTGATTGTTTTATAACAATCAACTCAACAGCTGAGATTACTGATTGGTATGATTTGATAACAATCGATTATGAGCTTGTGTTAATTCGATAACAATCGATTCCTTTGCTGCTATGGATTTTCATTAATTTATGAATAATTTTGATAACAATCAACTCAACAGCTGAGTTTACTGATTAGATGATTTGATAACAATAGATTTATGAGCTTCTGTTAATTTGATAACAATCAATACAGTAGCTGTGATTTGCATGATTAGTTTCAGTGTTTTACTTTCAATTTTGATTCAGTTTTGCAATTCGATAACAATCGGTTCAGTAGCTGTTGTGATTTTACCTTATATTTATGTTAAAATTTATAACAATCAACTCAGAAGCTGTGATTAGTATGATTTGATAACAAACGATTTCAGTCGTAATTTTGATAACAATCAATACAATAGCTGGTGATTCGTATGATTTGTTAAGGTGTTGCTTTGAATATGATTCAGTTTTGCAATTCGATAACAATCGATTTTCTAGCTGCTGCGATTAGTATGATTTGATAACAATCCATTTATTAGCAAATTTGTGTAAATTTGGTAACAATCAATTAGGTAGCTGTGATTCGTATGATTAGTTTCAGTTTTCTACTTTCTCTTAGATTTAATTTTGAAATTCTATAGTAATTATCCTAGGAGCTGTGATTTCGTCTTAATTTGTATTAATTTGATAGCAATCAACTTGTGCTCTACTGTCTATTTGATTTGATTTGATTTTGAAAATTGATAAATCATGAGCTGCTGTGATGTTGCATTAGTTTGATAACTAACAATTTAGAGTACGTGTTTTGCATGCTTAATTACACTCTTCTACATTGTGATAAGTTGATAAGAATCAACTCATCTGATGTTAATTTATATGATTAGTTTCAGTGTTCTACTTTCAGTTTTGATATTTGATAACAATCGATTCAGAAGCTATGATTTTATCCTATATTGTGTTAATCTGATAACAATAATTCAGTAGTTGTGACTGATATTATTAGTTTCAGTGTTTAAACTTTATATTTGATTTGATTTTGATATTTGATAAAAATCAGTTCAGTAGCTGTGATTTTGCCCTAATTTGTGTTAATTTGTTATGATTTTTATCAGGATGCAAACAATCTCAGAGAAGCCCTAAAATATTCTGCACAGTTGTTGTCTGAGCTTCGAACTTCACGATTATCACCTCACAAATACTATGAGCTCTGTAATCTTCTATCCTTCACTGAAGTGTATTTAATTTTGTTCTAAAATATTATTTATACGTTTATGTAGGCTCATATGTTAAGAACTAGAGATATAGTTTGACTTTGGATAAGTAAATCAATTCTTATATGTAACTTGCTAACATGGAAGGTTTTGAAATAAAGGAATGGTAATGGGTATGATAGTTTGATATCGATTGTTTGGTTCAAAGGTTTGGGTTTTAAAATAAGAAATGAAACCCACCATTCTCAATCCATCTCCTTATCTTTCCCATACCCATAGTGATTCCTGTTTGCAAACCAAACACCCTCTAGGAAAACTCATTTCTAGTTTAACAGAAACAAGTTTGACCTAAAATGTACATAAATTACAGCCCATAAATAATTTATCGTTTTACTCGTTAAAAAGGGAAAAAGAACATTTGATCAGGCCAGGGCGAGTGCTAAATTGGTAACATAGTTTACTGCAGTTTTTGAATTTTTTAAGTAATAGACGTGACTACTAATGTTTGAACTATATCCCCCTCTTGCCTTTTTGGAAGGTGGTATTGTTAAATTCCTGTTCAAATATAATATCTGCAAGATTGATAGTTATGATGTTTGATTGAGTAGTTTGTTGTTTGGTTGGCATATTCAGATATGAGAGCCTTTGATGAGTTGAAAAAGTTGGAAATGTTCTTTAAGGAAGAAGAGAGGCATGGGTGTTCAGTAGTGGACTTGTATGAACTTGTCCAACATGCTGGAAACATTTTACCTAGAATGTAAGGAATAATACAACTAAGTTCTCCCTCTCACCCTTTTTAAATCCTTATATTATTGCTCTTTGCACTTGCACCCATAGATAATCACGAGCCTGTAGGTCTTGTTTGCCAGAGTCCATTACTTGGCTTGCCAGTTTTCCTCTGACAAGAGCTTTGGGCCATTTTGTAATCTCTGCATGCACAAATAGTCACTCATAATTGTAATTTGTGTCCATTTAATAATAGAACTGATGTTTATGGATGGTACATAATTATCAGCCAATTTGATCCCGCTCTAAAAAATACATGTGCATGAATCTTGACCGAACAATGAAGTCTCATTCTGTAGTTTCAATTTTATTGAAAAAGATTATCTCTAACAAATAAAAATAGAGTGCCTGTTGGAAAGTCAAATATTTAGGTAGTTGTAATTCTTATAACTGGTTTGCTGATATAATAAAACCTGTTTGTTTCACACATGGGTAAATTTAAATGTTTGAAACGTCATGGAAGTTAATCTTAGCTTTTAGTTACTTCACCGTGAAAGAAGAATTTTCATTAAGCATCAATTTATAGACCTCAAGTTATAAGTTAAACAAGTATATCCATAGGCCTATGTTACAAGAATAGCAGGTCGAGCTTCTTGCTTAGTCAAGGGTTGATAATCATGAATTCAGATAACTGACTTTAGACAGGATGGTAACTGAGGGTTAAAGCTATTGTAGAATGAAAATACGTGTGCTTCATTGCAGCAACTTCTGTTTATCGGTGGAAATTCTTGATATTTTGTCTATCTATTTATAGGTATCTCCTATGCACAGTAGGGTCTGTTTACATAAAATCAAAGGAGGCTCCTGCGAAGGATGTTCTTAAAGACCTCGTTGAAATGTGTCGTGGGGTCCAGCATCCTATACGTGGGCTCTTTCTTAGGAGTTACCTTGCACAAATTAGTAGAGATAAGCTTCCAGATATTGGTTCTGAATATGAAGGGTAAGAAAGTTGCCTCTCTTGCCAAATTAATGAATATTCTTCTTCTTCCTTGTATGCTATTGTATGTGACCACCCAAGTACTAATATTTTTTCATTAAAGCCACCCACTAATTATAACCGTCATTTTGGCCACCCAAAGTATGTATCTTGCGTCATTCTCACCATTTCGACCAAAAATATACCAAATGACGAAAATGACTCTAAGGTGTTAAAAAAGACAAGAATATGTTTTATTAGATGTCAACATAATTTATGTTAAAATTGTTATCTTTTCAAAACACATCGGCAATATTCTTTATTTTACATGTTTTTGGTCGAAGTTGGTATAAATGACACAAGATCCTTGCCTATATGTTAGTTTTAATACATGGGTGGCCTTTTGTAATTATCATTAAGGAATGGAAGAAGTAATTTGTTTTATTTGAGAAGATAACAGTGATTGTTGTCTTGTAGAGATGGTGATACTGTAATGGATGCTGTAGAGTTCGTGTTACAGAATTTTTCAGAAATGAATAAACTTTGGGTTCGAATGGAGCTTCAGGTTTGTAGGTTTGTATCTTTATTATTTTATTTTATCACATTGTGACATGCAAAGGACATATACTTGCATGACCCAAATGTTGTAATGAATCATGAGATCATGATTTTTCACAATGCAGGATTAATTGTGCTTCTTGTACTACATTCATTTTGGTGATCCTGAGTTGAGGCCTTCATTTCGGCTTTCTGGTCTGCAGGGACCTGCCAGGGTGCGAGAGAAAATGGAAAAGGAGAGGAACGAGCTGCGTGATCTTGTAATTCCAACACCAAGGAACACATTTCTTTTGTTACAGTAGACGGTGAAATAAATGTTGTTTAAATTTCAGGTTGGTAAAAATCTGCATGTCCTTAGTCAGATAGAGGGTATTGATCTTGAATTGTACAAGGAAACCGTTCTTCCCAGAGTCTTGGAGCAGGTCTAGTTTTCTAGTTACTCCAACATTTTCATTTTTTTTGTTAGTGTAGCCTTAGAGTACATTTTAAAAATGTTTATATTTTTTCTGACAGGTTGTCAACTGTAAGGATGAACTTGCACAGTATTATCTGATGGACTGCCTGATTCAGGTGTTTCCAGATGAATATCACTTACAGACTCTCGAAACCCTGTTGGGAGCTTGTCCCCAGCTCCAGGTGTGTAAATGTGTAATGTTAGTTATCCAGTTCTTTATTTTAAACAAACTTTTAATTTTGTGTTATTTATAAGAAAACTGTTTCAGTTTTATGTTTCCTTTGGCTCTTAAAGCTCTATCTCTGCACAATCTTTTCAAATTGCAGCCTACGGTTGACATCAAGACAGTACTATCCCAACTTATGGAGAGACTATCAAGTTATGCTGCTTCGAGCCCAGAGGTGAGTTGTTTATGGGAATTTTTTTCATATTCCATGCTTTATCATTTTGTTGAAGTGATTACTTTTGTAGGTCCTACCGGATTTCCTCCAAGTAGAAGCTTTTTCAAAATTAAGCAGTGCTATTGGGAAGGTACTCGTGTATAATAATACTTATGGATAGTACTGTTTGTTTTCCTGAAACAAAGTATTTTTACATTTGTTTCCTAAAACAAAGTATCTTTTCCTTTTGTTAGAAGTGAACAGTTTTGAAACTATGTCTATTTCATTCTGCTATAGCAAATTTTTTGTGACAATGTTGTGTACTTATATGGCAGATATTTCCTGTAAAAATATTGCATATTCTGTTGCTATTATTGCTACTACTATATAATGCAGTAGCCTATTTTATTATGCTCTTAAAGAATTTTTCAGAATTCAATGCTAGTCACTAACCAAGATATGGCATTATTTTTGTCCGGTAATACTTTGTTGGCAGGTTCTTGAAACTCAGGGTGACATGCCAATCGTTGGAGCGATTACTTTGTATGTGTCTCTTCTCACGTTCACTCTTCGTGTTCATCCTGATCGTCTTGATTATGTGGATCAAGTGCTGGTATGTTAATTTTCAAATTTGATGGCATGTAGTATAAGATGTAAATATTTTTCAATGTATAGCCAGAGTTATTATTATTGGTCACCTCCAAATATCCTGTTTGGTAAAGGTGGCAATTTCGACCCATTTACTTATGAATGGGTAAATTCATCTTTATGTTTTATCTCTTACAGCTCAAATGGCTACAACAGAAAATTGTTTAGCTTTAAGGAAATGGGTCTAATGTCACCCCAAAGTTGTATTTGTATAAAACCTTTAGAAAACCATTTTATTAAAAAAGTTGGATTGTTATTGAAAATATGCTTCAAGGAAATGGGTCTAATGTGACCCCACAAAGTGTATTTGTATACAGAAAACATGAATGAAAGGAAAAAAACAAACCAACAAATGATGGTTAATTTTGAATGAAAGGAAAAAAAAAAAAAAAAAAAACCAAGTAAGGGTAAAATTTTGAAAATTGATATTTTGCTATGGATTTTCTTGTAACCATTTCTCTCTTGATTTGTATAGGGTTCATGTGTCAAAAAACTATCAAACCAACCAAAGCTTGAAGATAGTAGAGCTACAAAACAAGTTGTTGCACTTTTGAGTGCTCCTTTGGAAAAATACAGTGATATCGTCACTTCCCTAACATTATCTAATTACCCACGAGTTATGAATCACCTTGATAATGGAACTAATAAGATCATGGCTATGGTTATTATCCAAAGCATAATGACAAACAATGCTTATGTATCTTCTGCTGATAAGGTTTTGAATATCTTTTGGTGCTTAACTCATCATTGCTTCCTTGCTAATTGAGCAAAAATGTTTTTCCTTTATAATATGTGCGTGGTGTATCTGTTTCAGGTTGAGGTTCTTTTTGAACTAATTAAAGGGCTCATAACAGATCTGGAGGGAGATTCAGAAGATGAGGTAATTTCAACTTTTTACGGGTGGCCTGCAAAGTTACCAATAGCATTTAATAGAGGTGGAAAAATTGGAGGTTCAACCATCAAAACGAGTCATTTTTAGTACGGGTCAAGGTTAAGGTATCCTGAAACACGTGTTTTTCCAAAAAGTAACATTAGTGTGTCTAATTTGCTTATATTCCAATAATAATCTAATCTTCTGAAAATGACTTGTCCGAATCAACCCATTCATGAGTAAATGGAAGAAATTGCCACCTCTAAACATTATAATTGCTTTCCTTTTCATCTTAAACTTGTTTGCCTAGCTAATTCACTTGCGGGTTTTACCCAATTTCTCATAAACCTTCTCTTTCTTTTGTTTGTATTATGTTTTGCAAATGCCGTTAGCTTGACGAGGAGGACTTTAATGAAGAACAAAATTCTGTTGCTCGTGTTATACATGTGCTTTATAACGATGACCCCGAGGAAATGTTGAAGGTAACCAATTTCCAGTGATTCTGCTTTTTGTTTATTTTCCTTGATGTCAGAGTTGACTAATTTACTCTATTACCTTTTTTCTGCTTTAGATCATTTGTACTGTTCGAAAACATATCATGACTGGAGGCCCAAAACGTCTTCCTTTCACAATTCCCCCTCTAGTTTTCTCTGCCTTAAAGGTCTGTTATGTATACTGCGAATCTGTTTCTGTTGGATGCTCAGAGTTCATACCTCAAATAAATGTCAAATGTCAGACTAAAAAATGCTGATTAGTTTCATATGAACCATATTATTGTCCGCAGCTGGTTCGTCAATTGCACAATCAGGATGGAGATGTAGCTGGAGAAGAGGATCCAGCAACACCTAAGAAAATTTTTCAGCTTCTAAATCAGGTAATTTTGAGATATAAAAAGTTACTGAAGTTACATATGCAACACCTCAGACACTTTGTTATGCAACATATTTTCCTTAAAACTGGATTGCGAGATAAGAAGAGCCGGGGCGGCTGACGCACAAACTTTTTCTTGACTATTTTATCATAAAAAATTAATTTGCTAACTATGTTTATACAAGCAGTAATATTTACAATTATAATTCAAATCTTTAAAATTAAACGAAATTCACCTCTTTCCAGTTTGTCATCATTTACTGTTCTGTTATATTGTAATAACATTAATTCTTTGTTCATTTCAGACAATTGAGACACTTTCATATGTTCCAGCACCTGAATTGGCATTGAGGTTGTACTTGCACTGTGCAGAGGTGAAGGCTCCTAGTTTCTTGCACAAAATTTAAGCACTACTTTTAAATTTCTTTATAGAGGTGGCAGTTTTTACCCATGTACCTATGTATTGGTCGATTCGGGTAGGTTTTGTCTATAACTAGTCAAAAAGCTTAAACTATTGTACAAGGAAACGGCTCAAACGGTTTTTTTAGCGCATAAAGCCTTCTAAATTTCTTTATCGAAAAATAGAATTTTCCTGGAATAATATAATTTTGTAATCATATTTGGCATACTACTTATTCATAAAAACTTGAGTAAATTACATAAATAGTCCCAATGGTTTACCGAGTATTACGGACTTAGCCCCGCATGCAAACCATTTGCGTATTTGGTCCCTGTTTTCAATGTTTCATTACAGATGTAGTCCCTACTTTCAATGTTTCATTACGGATCTAGTCCCTACTTTCAGCATTCCCTACTTTAAATGTTCCATAAAATATTTGGTCCCTACTTTCAGGGCTTCATTACACTGGTAAGGGACGAGATTCTTAATGAAACATAGAAAGTAAATACGAAACCCGTAAAAGGTTAATATCAGGGATGAGATTCGTAATCCACAGTAAACCAAAGGGATCATTTATGTAAATTACCCATTATCACCCATTTTGCCACCTCTACTTCTACACCAATCACAGGAGTTCAGGAGTAAACTTATCTGTTGACTTGTTGAGATTATTTAAAAAATATTGTTTTCTCTTTATTCTCTCCAGGCTGCCAATGACTGTGATTTGGAACCAATTGCTTATGAATTCTTCACTCAAGCATTTGTTTTATATGAAGAAGAAATTGCGGTAATTACTCCATATGCGAAACATACTTAAAGAAGTTACTATCATAAAGTTTTAATTGATTCATTAATGTCTCTAAAGACACTTGAACTTGCTACCTAAGGGTTGTAGACAGAGGTAGCGATTTCAAACCACTTTAAATAGGTCGATTTGGGTTGCTTTTATATCTCAAGTGGGTCATTAACATTTTTTGCTCAAAAGTAATTGGTGAAAGTAGTCTAATGTCTATTTTAATACATATAATCTCCTATATCGTTTTTTATTTGACGATTTGGATTATTATTGAAATAATATCTTTAAAGAAATGGACAAAAAGAGTTTGTGAGCCAACCCAGCCCGACCCGCCTGTTTTGACCTGTACTAATCAGTTAAATGATGACAGGACTCCAAGGCCCAAGTAACCGCAATTCACCTAATAATTGGAACCCTTCAGAGGACCCATGTATTTGGTGTAGAAAACAGGGATACCTTGACACATAAGGCTACAGGGGTAAAAACATAATTTAACCCTTCAAATAACTACAATTATTCCCATTTATTAAATTTTCAACCAATACCACGTTTATTCTATATCATTCAGTATTCAGCTAAACTATTAAAAAAGCCGGATCAATGCAGAGCGGTTTATGCATGTTCACATTTGTTTTGGGTGGATGATCAGGATGGAATTAAGGATGGAGAAAGGTACAAACAATCACTTAAATATTTCAGAATTGGTATATAACAATAGTATTACGATAATATAGTAACTACTTACTACTCCCTCCATCCCAAAGTAAGTGTCTACTAGATATAAACACACGGTTTAATAGTCTGATTTCTGCAACTTACTTTTTATAGAATGACAGGTTTACCCTTTGACAATACTATTTTTAGAATTAGACAATTGTTTGAGGACAGAGGGAGTATATTATAACCTTAATTGATAGTTCTATTAGTACTGTTAATCTCGTGAGTTTTGTTGTTTTTTTAATGTTGGCAATACTTTTATTTTTAGGGTCCTTCTTTGCCTTAAACGTGCATTAAGGATCGCAAATGCTGCACAGCAGATGGCAAATGTTGCTCGAGGTAGCAGTGGGCCTGTTACTCTCTTTGTCGAAATACTCAACAAGTAAGTATTAAGTCAACAGTTTTAACGCATTTTTGTAAGTCAATTTGGGTTGAATTTTGTTGGTAATAACGTTAAAGGGGCAAATTTAAAAGAAATGGCTAAAAAGGTAAAGCGTCGAACATTTTAAAGTTTAAACAATGTCCTAAAAGGTTCCCCTTTTTGAACCAAATTTGTTTCTTGTGGCAATCTTTACCAATTTATAGGTAAATGAGACTATAATGGGTAAATATTAAAATAGTAACAAGACAAACAGATCAAGATTTGCTAATACATAAAACTTCATAAATCGTGCTATATGAAAAAGATTATTGCTGTGATATTATCATATGTGGAATTATATTTAACGTATTAATTATTTATAAAACTCGTGACATTGTTCAGCTCACTATCTACATAATAATTCAATCCAGGTATCTTTATTATTTCGAAAAAGGAAATCCACAAATAACAAGTGTCGCTATTCAAGGGCTAATAGAGCTGATTAAAACCGAGATGCAAAGTGATACAGTGACACCAGATCAAACCTCGGATGCCTTCTTCGCTTGTACCTTAAGGTACATTCAGTTCCAGAAACAGAAAGGCGGACTAATGGGTGAGAAGTTTGACACTATCAAAGTGTGACGGTAAGACATTTTCGTGTGGTTTGATGTCTCATATGGTTTGTACATTTTGTTTTATTTTATCTTTTTGTATAAATTAAAATTATTATGTGCAGTACATTTACACCTTATGTACATTATGAATTGTGTGGGATATATTTCTCTAACAAAACACTTCTTTTTTTGTATTTGTTTAATATGTTTGTTCCTTGTGCTTTGTGTTATTGTAGTTGTACATTGGTCGTATATCCAAGAGTCGAGAAATTTACACGAATCGCCTTTGTGGCCGTATTCAAATTTCATATCAGCCTGGAAAGTCATACCAAACCTTTGTACCCAACAAACTAAAAGACGGTGGTTTATGAATCAAGTGAAATGACTAAAATACATTTTTTATTTTCCGAACAACTTAATGGTTCATTTTGGAAAATATGAGGTAAGTGTAAGAAAAATGTAATTTAGTGATTTCACTGGGTTCGTACACTACCGGTGTTACATTTTGACGACTACATGGAGGTTTTGTGTACTTTTAAGTAGTTAGAAACTAAATGTAAAATCTGGGCACAGTTGCAAAGATCATTCATCTTCTGAAATGATTAATATGTCATTTTCTTGTAGTCATTTCATTTCATCCGAAAAAAGGGTTCTAGTCATTTCACTTGGTTTGTGGACCATCGGAACGCCAAAGTGTTTATTTATTACTTAAATATTTATACGTGAAATTTGGATACAACTATATTAACCGATCTGTATTAAGGCAAGAAAACCCTACCAACCATAACATGAAATCATTGAATGCAACAATTGAGGAGCCAGGGCACATGCAATTTGCAAGTGTCACCATTATTATTAAGTAAAAGTAGCTTTCTTTAATCTCATATTTCTTAGCCACAATTAGAACCACTCAATATATAGGCCCCCTAAAATATGTCATTATGTAATTAATTTAAGTTTGAAGTATATAGACAAAATGAGATATACTTTTTTTTTTTTTTTTTTCAAATTTATAATTAAAGAAAATTGCTGATTACACTTTTATTGTTTCTTTCGTAAAAGGTTAAGTCGGGAACCCTACCCTCAAGTCATTTAACGTGCATAACTTTTCCTCAAGGACTATATACAAACAACGAGCATATGATTGGGATCGAACTCGTGACCTATTGTAAAAGCCCTCCCTTCAAAATCAACATTGTGTTTCTGTTTGGGGAAATTACTAATTAAAACAATGGAGTTAAAAGAAAATAGGGAGTAAAACAAGAAAAGAGAATAATGTCATTTTAACTTATTAATCACTATGTTATGAGTGTATGCATGACTAAAATTTTTCTTTTTACATATCTAATAAAAAAAAATGTGTTTCATTTATTTTAAGATAAAGACATAATTTTAATTTTGAAGATTATCCAACTCGAGAAGGCACAACCTTGGTTATATGTTTTTATCAATTTGTGAAAAATAAAAAATGTGACAATTAAGGGGTGTTTGTTTTGGGTTATTGAACGGACTTATGAGCTTATGTAATTTTTTATAATTTTATAAGCTTATTTTTTCGGTTTATGAAGTTGAGCTTATGACTTATTTAAAGTCATAAGCTCAACTTTATAAACTCATAAGCCGAAAAAAATGGGCTTATGAACATATGAAAAATTACATAAGCTAATAAGCCGGTTATATAAGCCGAAACAAACACCCCCTAAGTCATCTATCAGTTTTCATGTCACAAAGAAAATAAAATGTTTTAAAAGACTTACCTAAATCTTTAGGTTGTCATGTATTCTACGAATAATGGTTTGGGATCATATTTCATGACTATCGGTTTGTATGGTTCGAGGGACCTGTGCTAGGTTAGTGGTTAAATTAATTTGTGGTTAGTAACTTTGTGGTTGAGTCGGGTGTGTTCATATTCTTGGTCCGTCTTTTTTTTTTCTTTCTTCTTCTATAGTTTACGTATTTTGAGTTCGATTTCATCGTTACTATCTAAATTGATTAGTATAACTTATTTTCCTTAAAAAGAAGTTTGCATTATATTTTTTAATGCAATATTTCTAATTATAGTGAAGTTTCAATTAAATAATAAAAACTACTTATAACCACTCTAAAGTATTGATTAAGATTGATTAGTAAACGACAAATTCTGTTGATGGTGAGTAATGGTGATCGTTGTCATTTGATTTAACAAGTATTATTTTAGCTTTAAGAATTAGTGATTATTAATTAAATCATTAGTTAATATTATTATGACTATATTAGTATTGTCACTTCTAAATAATATATTTTACACATTTGTTTTTGCCTTTTCAAGAAGGGGAAAGTATAGTGTTTGTGTGTTGAAAAAAAACTAAATAAAATACAATAGTTTTTTAATTTTATTTTATAAACTTTTGAATAAAAGGCAAAAATGTCTATTTTTTCTTTATATTAACACTTTTAATTACATTTTGACAAATTAAAGATTTAAGGGGATAGATTGGATTGGTTATGAAATAAGAAAAATAGAAGAAACCTCTTTACATTTCAGTTAATTTTTTTTATTGAAGATTGTTCAATCCTCACTAGTTGCATCTTAAGACCAACTCTCATAAGTATAACTTAATTTTTGTTGTTTAAATTACTAATTTTATGAGCCAATAAAATATCTTTAATATATAATTTTCTTTATCTAATAACTTTATGAATATGATTGTGGTTTTTAATATGAATAAACACTAGTAGTAGTAGTATGGTGTATTTATATATGAAATTGTAAGATATTGTGCAATATCACAAAAATAAGCATTTCAAATCGAAAGACTTAAATATATACAAAAAGAAGAGTTATGTATTATCACAAAATAATTGCTTATAAATCATTAAAGTATATAATTCAATTTTATTTTTTTGATATAGCTTTACCACTAACTTATAAGTAACAAAATTTATCACTAATACTTCGTTAAATACTATCATTTGCAAAACATTCTTTAAAGAATTTTTTTTGATCAAATATTTATATATAATAAACTGTTTTTAGTTGTATTTCCAACATGTTAAACTTTTCATGTCACGTTATAGATCCCAAATATTACTTTAACAACCTAGGCTTCGAATATTTCAACAATATGCTACAATTTTTGAAAATATCAATTGATCCTACGAAATTCTTAAATAATTTTAACTCCACGCAGATTTTATTTGCATAAATATCAGATTCTTTACTTATTCTTTTGTACTACTTCAAGATGAAGACAATACGAATTAAGACTTTTGTTTATCAAAGTAGTACACCTTATTGTAAATATAGTTAAACAAGAAACCATAAGTCTTTTCATTCTCGTTGTATTTGTCGCATCTTCTTTCAGAGAATGAATTACATGATCGACAACTTACAAGAAGTAATTTATTATAGAGGTCTAAATGATTTTCTAATTGGAACAATAAAGTATCAGTCTCATTAAATTGATTTTTCTATGAATTACACGGATTTGAGAATATACATATTCAGTTGTTCCTAGATAATAAATCATACAAAGATCAAATACATTTTAAGTCCCAATTAACGAGAGAAAACGTTACAATGGTGCCTTATTTTGAGTTTTAACTTGTAAGGGTGCCTATAAGTTCTATAACTTGTATGCCTTCACGTTCACAATTATCGCATTTTCCAAAATCCTTCATTGATACATGCCCAAACCTACATAGATAACGTCTTGATGGTGACCATGAAAAGCTTTTGCAAAAAGTCATGAAAAAACTTGTTTAAGTCACGTATATCAACATTTATCAATATAACCTTACATATGTACAACATTATCGGTTATTAACATTTTATAATAAAAAAAATCTTTTAACGAAAGAATACAAAAAAGCAAGTAAAAAAGAAAAAGTTTTTTCGTGTTCGTTTAAGGTTTTTGATTGTATCGTTATGACGGTCTTTGGTGGCTTAAGCATAGATGGGGAAAGAGTAGTTTTGTTTGGTTGAATTGAGTTGTTTCCCCTTTCTCTTGTTTGTAATATCGCATTTAGTTTTTGTAATTTCGTACCCGTTTTCAATCTCCTTGCTAGTCGGATTATTTTAAAATTATTTGTCGATTCCGAAAAAAAAAATAAAAAAAATAAAAAGATAAAAAATAAAAAAGTTAATAGAATCCTCTCCTCCATTTAAATGGGAATCAAATCCCATTCTCTCTCACACACAAAAACACCTAAAAAAAAAACACACTCACATTAAAATCTTGACACAAAATAGGAACAAAATAAAACCGTTGCCGACACATGTTAAAACCCACCACATCCGTTACATGTAATAATACATCCAAAATCACACATTCTCTCCCCTCTTTCAAACACACTTATTATATTTCTTTTCATTATTATAATAACATATAATAATATATATATCTATATAAATTATTAAAAACTTTATATTTTGTGGGAAATAAAAAAGTTAAGATTTTGATGATACCCTTTTGAAAGATTAAGAAATTGTGAAGTGGGTTTGAAATAAAAAGTGAAAATGGGGATTGTGAGTACAATTACAGGAGCTTTTGGATTTGGAATTGGGGTTTCAATTGGACTTGTTTTGGGTTATTATTTCTTCATTTATTTTCAATCATCTCATGTTGAGGTTAGTATCAATTTTATTTATTTATTTATTTTTAATTTTGTGTAATTTGTTCATGGAAATTGTTGACTTTTGAAAGAAAATGTGATATTTTTTGTTGACTGTTGATCTAGTATATTTTTGTGTGATTATATATTTCTGCATATTTTTAGGATTTTTTTTTTTTGTAAAAGATGTTGCTTCTTTTTTAGAGTGTGTTTGTTTTGGCTTGATTCCGAGTTTTCGAGCTTATTATTTTTATAGTTTTAAGACAAAATAAGCTCATAAGCCTAAAAAGAAGCCGAAAATGAGCTCATGAAGTTGAAAATAAGCCGAAAAATTGCTTTATGAGCTCATGAAGTTGTTATTAGGAGTGTTCAGAATTCGTTTAGTAAAATGTAAATTTTTTTTAGTTAAAATGGGAACGGGATGAAAATCGTCCAATGGGAATGGTTTATTATCCTTGTGTAACAGGAGTATTATAGTTGTGATTTGAGCTGTTTGGATTGAGTTTTTGATCTTTTAATGTTCGATTTTCACTGGGTTTTCAACTCATTAGATGTATTGCCTTTCTAAAAAAGATGTAAACTATTTTGTTTCACCGAAATAATGTATAACAATAACTAGTCGTAAACCTTATGATTCGCTTAGCATACTGTAAACGCAAGTTTCGAGCTCTTCTCTCTTACGTATGTATATGTTTCTGTATGCACAATATTTGTACTAAATTTAGAACCAGACTGTTATAAGACGAAAAAGTTGTTCTATTATTGGTCATTATATATTCAAGATAAATGCATACTCAATATGATGTGTACATTTTTGTAAGGGACAGTTGAATTTTGTTATATGCGATTTACGAAATTTGTGTTGATGTTACTTTTAATATCAAGAATCCAAAAGTACGCTCATTGGTTGAACGAGATACAAAGTCCCTGGAAGAGATGCTTCCTGAGATACCTATGTGGGTGAAAAATCCTGACTATGATCGGGTATGTTCTTGCTTCTTACTCCCTTTTGTTTTAAAGTCAACTTTTGATTATGTAATTCAAAAAATCGGAATGAAATACTTTACTAATTCAAAAAAAAAAGTTGTAGTTTGGCAACTTTGAAATGTCTTTATCTCAATACCCTTTCAATAGTTTGAATATCATATTGAAATTTCTATGAAATTTAACATTCAAAAATACGCATTTGACTGGCAAAAGTCAAACGTATACTAATAGCTTGTTACGCGGTTATTTAACATTCAAAGTTATTGTGTGCAGGTTGATTGGCTTAACAGGTTTATTGAGTTAATGTGGCCATATCTAGACAAGGTAGTGAGAAACGAAATTATGGTAACAATAAAGGCGACACTTTCAACCCATTTACTTATTATTGGGTTGCATCGGGCTATGTTTTATCACTAATGAGTCAAACATGTGAAACATGTCCAAAGTAGAAACTCGAGTACAATGTGTCTTAATGCATAAAATCTCCTCTATCATTTTATTTAAAAAATATATCATTGTTTTTAAATATTATCCGTTTTGACCCGAACCCTTTTTAACTGATTAACTAATCCACCCATTTTGCCACCTGTAATTAGTGAATAAGAGATGAAATGACAGTTTAAACGTTTTGTAGGCTATTTGCAAGACTGTGAAGACGATAGCAGAACCAATAATAAAAGAGCAGATACCGAAGTACAAAATTGATGCAGTCGAATTTGATACACTTTCCTTAGGAAACCTACCACCTACATTTCAAGGTTGTAGGACCTTTGGAATAAAGCTAATGGAACATTTTACGATGATAGTTTAATTTGTTAATGGCTATAACTTCTATGTTTTACATTGATGTAGGAATGAAAGTTTATACAACAGACGAAAAGGAGTTGATTATGGAACCATCGTTCAAATGGGCTGGAAACCCTAACATACACGTAGCTGTTAAAGCGTTTGGGATGAGACCCACTGTTCAGGTATGTGCTTGTTACCATGTGGCCATGTTTGCTTGTCTTGGAAGGTGGCAAAATGGTTGGGGGTTCCGTAATGGATCAACACGAGCTCGGATAATTTTCAACCCATTTTCCTTTTAGTTATTTTTTTTTTTTGACTTGGGCATAAACTCGACATCATAAGTAAACGGGTCGAATGGCCACCATTACTTACTATGCTTAAATGTTTATTGATATGGTTAATGATACATTGATGTCTTTAGAATGACACGAACTTGTTAAAGATTGTAAAAATTCGTTGATACCATTGGGCTGAAAGTATATGTTTTTTCTTTCAGGTAGTTGACTTGCAAGTATTTGCTTCGCCTCGTATCACCTTAAAGCCATTGGTTCCAAGCTTCCCTTGCTTCTGTCAAATTCTCGTGTCTCTCATGGAGAAGGTAAAAGTCTAGTTTATAATCAAATGTATCGGTAGAAATTGATTCATCTGATCTCTAAAGTCAAAAGTATACTCTTTTCCAGGATATATGTAGACCAGTTCGTTTTGTGTGTGCGCACCTATCTAGTGTTTCCTGACTAAATATCTGTAAATTTTCAGCCTCATGTTGATTTTGGACTTAAATTGCTCGGGGCCGATCTCATGTCTATCCCTGGCTTGTACAGATTCGTTCAGGTATCTATACGTTTGATTTAAAGCTACTAAAACATTCTAGGGGATATCAAACTTGTATGTTCTTACACACATTTGTCGTTCAGGAACTTATCAAAACTCAGGTTGCAAATATGTATTTGTGGCCTAAAACACTTGTGGTACCCGTACTCGACCCTGCAAAGTAAGTATTAGTAATTAGTTAATCTTTAATAGACGCCTTAGCGGTCAATTCAAAACTCTAATTAGTTTATGTTTGAAATTTGTAGAGCAATGAAAAGGCCTATTGGAATGCTAAATGTGAAGGTTGTGAGGGCAACGAAACTTAAAAAGAAGGATCTTTTGGGTGCTTCGGATCCTTACGTAAAATTAAAACTTACTGAAGATAAACTCCCGTCTAAGAAAACAGCTGTCAAATATAAAAACCTGAATCCTGAGTGGAACGAGGATTTTCATTTGATTGTCAAGGACCCGCAATCTCAAGCTCTTGAGCTCATAGTCTATGACTGGGAACAGGTACATTTTGGTTATATTTAATCTTTAACGGGTCAATATTAAAACAGATCAAATGGTTCATTTTTCGTTGTATCCAAAAATTACCCTTTTCGTTGTATCTAATGTGGTGTAGGTGGGGAAGCATGATAAGATGGGAATGAACGTTGTACCGCTAAAAGAGCTTACACCAGATGAGGAAAAAGTTATGACTCTTGAGCTTCTAAAAAACATGGATCCAAACGACACACAAAACGAGAAATCCAGAGGACAAATAACGATTGAGTTGGTGTACAAACCGTTCACAGATGACCAAACTAATGTTGATGGTGAAGATGGAAATGTGGTCGAAAAGGCACCTGAAGGAACCCCGGAAGGTGGAGGTTTGCTTGTTGTTATAGTCCATCAGGCCGAAGATCTTGAAGGGAAACACCATACGAATCCATCTGTTCGTGTGCTCTTTAGAGGTGAAGAGAAAAAAACAAAGGTAATTTCCTCAAGTTTTCTTTCTGTTTTTCCCCGTAGGTTGACTATAACAAGGGGAAAACCGTATCAACAGTTACTTCACAAACATATCATCTATGTCTTTAGAACATGGGTGGGTTGGGTTATGGTTCAAAATACTGCTTTTATACAGGGTGAAAAGGGTTGGTACGGAAACATTTTTTAGTCCAAAATTTTGAAACTTTTTATAAATAGTTAGTTTGTTAAATATTACGTGACAAATAAAGGTACTAGTGGTTGCTACACAAAATTTGCACCACATAAGCAAGAGGTGGCAAAATGGGTAGGGTATGTAATGGGTCAAAATGAAAAAAGAAAATTATGCGTGATGAAAAGGTCCAAAAAACGTAATTGTGGTTGCTGCACAAAATTTGCATTACATAAACATTTAGAGGTGGCAAAATGGGAAAGTTGGGTAAGGGTCAAAAAATAAAAAAAAATTATCCGGGATGAACATGGTCAGGCTGGAAATATTTTTTGTGCAAAGATTTGTAACTTTTTATGAATAGTCAGCGTGTCTAATATTTTGCGAAAAAAGATTTAGACATTAATACGTAGATTGGTAAAAAGCAATTGTTTTGATGATTGTCAACCATATTTTGTGTAGTAACTAACTTGTAGGGGTGAGCATGGGTCGGTTTGGGTCGGTTCCGACCTCAACCCGAACCCAAACCGAAATTTCGGTTCCTGAAAGTTCCAAACCGTTTGGTTCGGTTTCTACATTGGTTCGGTTCCTCTCGGTTTCGGTTTTTTTTCGGTTCGGTTTGGTTTTTTATTTCGGTTTTTGCAAATGGGAAAATTCATAGATCTGTCAAGAAAAACTTGTGAAATAAATCTCAAATGGAAGCCTATGTTACCCAATAATTGGCGGAGCGATTCACAACTTATAACATGAAGTTGTGCATATTACTAGAACATAATGATATGAGTCGGAAAACTTTAAACATAAAATTAAGAAGAAAAAAAAATACTGTATGTGGCTTAGTAAACTATAGCCTACATGGCAACAAAAAAATAATCAAAATTGAAGAAATAAACCTATATGTTGCTGAGTAATGTGGCCTATATGACACAAAAAGATTACATATTGATAAGTATGAGATTGGCAATTTAGAAAAGAAAACTTCGAGTCTTCACTATTAGCATCGAGAGTTTGTGTGTTTAGCGAGTAATTAATTAGGATGATTTAGAATTTTAGACAAAGGAAAAAAAAATAAAAAAAAAATAAAAGTGAACATATTAAAATTGACATACATATAATGGTTCGGTTCGGTTTTTTTCTGTTTGGTTTTACCCTCCGACCCAAACCGAACCGTCCTTTTCGGTTTCTCAAAAATCGAAACCCAAACCATCGGTTTTTGTATTCGGACCGGTTTTACGGTTCGGTTTTTATCGGTTTTTTCGGGTTTTGGGTTTTCGGTTCGGTTTTTGCTCACCCCTACTAACTTGTATATTTATAGTTGCTTAGTGCATGTCTAGAAGTACTATTCGAGTGACTGTTAATTTTAATTCTTGTGTTGTATGCAGTCTGTGAGGAAAAACCGTGATCCGAGATGGGGAGAAGAGTTTGCGTTTACTTTGGAAGAGCCACCAACAAAAGACAGAATGCATTTTGAAGTCGTCAGTACGTCTTCAAGGATGGGTCTAATTCATCCCAAGGTACCAACAATCAAATCGTTTTTTAATCGTCTTAAAACAACAAAAAAACATAGAGGTGATAAAATGGACGGGTCAGACGGGTTGGGTTGACCACTAAACCAATTTTGTTCATTTTAAATGTTTGTAAAGGAAACACAACCCAAGTTGAGTTATTCATAAGTATATATGTCAAACTCGCTACATCTTTAAATTTTAATAATTTGATAAACGATCACAACTTTTACATGTACAACAAAATTATAAACGTAACTTTTTTTTCTTCTTCTTGGTAGGAAACGTTGGGTTATGTGGACATACAACTTGCGGATGTGGTGAGCAACAAGAGAATCAACGAGAAGTACAACTTAATCGACTCGAGGAATGGTAAGCTTCAAGTGGAGTTGCAATGGAGAACCTCGTCTTAGAGGGCGGTTTTGTCTTTTCCAAAACAAGACTATTTGAAGAAGGAATATCAAAAAACAAACAAGCATGAAACCTTCAAATTTTTACTATCTTGAAAGATAGACTCAAATACCACCATGATAAATGTTTGATGTTACATGAAAATGTCTTTTGATTTCATGTTAAATTGTGTGTAAGTTATGTCAAATAAATGAATCATTTTTTGTACCTCTTTATCATATGAAAAAGAGGTCATTACTCATTAGAGACTCGTTAACATGATAACGAAAAAAGTTATTGTACTAAGTAAGATAATTAGTCTCGAAAACTCTCACAAAAAGGTCATTACTCGTTTAGTGATCTTTAACTTGATAGTAACAAAATTTACCCAAATAAGATAATTATGATTCTCTAATGACATCAAATTATTTATTATACTTATTACTCATGCATAAATTGTGATTAAGAAACTTTTTGAAAACCATTTCTTCATTATGTTACATCATGTTAAATCTCCTATAATTCTTTTGTTTATATAAGCCCTAATTAGCTTTTTTTTTTATGTACAATTTAAGATAACTCATGTAGTTCGAATCCCGTTGCTATACTAAAACAATTATTTCCAACAAAAAAAAGTGCATTTGGTACAAGTCGTTAGTACATTAGGCATATTATTAGACATATCAATTAGGCATACCAATCATTTCTCAAAAGAAAATAAAAACAAATGATAAAATGAGTTTTATCCAATTTTAAATTGACACTTTGTCAACTCCGGGAGGACATATTATATATATATATATATATATATATATATATATATATATATATATATATATATATATATATATATATATATATATATATATATATATATATATATATATATATATAGTGAATGGTTCATGCGAGAACTTTTTTTTTTTTTGCGAGAACTGCGAGAACTCTCACAAAAAGTGTTAAATCACGTTTCACTTTGTTCATTCACATGCAAACTCTTTTGGAGATTAATAATCAAGTAAATATAAACGTAAAAAACTAAAAAAAAATCATATAAAATAACGTAAAAAAATTTCGTTCATATATGAACTCATTTTTTGAAAAAAAAAACGTTCACATGTGAACAATTCTAAATACGCGTGATTTCATACAATTTTTAAAAAATTTTCATTTATATTTTTACTAGATTATTAACATTCAATGGTTTTTACATGTCAATAGACATAATTACATGTTAATTGACACTTTTTTTAAGAGTTCTCGCAGTTCTCGCAGAAATAAGTGTTCTCGCATGAATCAGTCCCAAAATATATATATATATATATATATATATATATATATATATATATATATATATATATATATATATATATATATATATATATATATTATATATATATATATATATATTATATAGGGAGTAATTCATGCGAGAACTCATATTTTGGCGAGAACTGCGAGAACTCATTCTGGACCACTCATTTTTTTTTCAATATTAAATGTTTATTTTTTAATCAAAAGGGCAAATTAGTAAATTTAGTTTTTTCCATTTGAATTAATTTAATTCTTTATTCAATATTTTCCTTTTTTTTTTTCTCTCTTTTGTTGATAATTTATTTTATTATATCTTTTGTTGATAATTTACTTTTTTTTTTCTTCCCTTTTTCTCATTCTCATTAGAAGTCGAATATTTCACAATAAAGGAATTGTTCACATCAAAACACACTCACGTTCATAAGTGAACATGAATTGCTCATATATGAACAAAAGAAATTCACATCAAAACACAGTCACGTTCATAAGTGAACATGAATTGTTCATTTCTGAACAAAACAAAACTCTATGCGTTAAATTAGAATTGAATTCTCTGTGATAAATAAGAATGTTTATACATGAACAGAGTAAGTTGATATATTTATACAACATACAAAGACAATCATAAACACTATTTTTTTTTAATTAGAAACCCTAATTTCGAAAAACTCTAATTTAAACGAAAAAATCTATAAAGAAAAAGCATAAACATACTAAAAACAATCACACGCATCAAAGTTGTAATTGCAAAGAAAAAAAAATAATCGATCACAAACCTTATCAATAATTTAAACATACAAATATCCAATTAGATTCATCCGCCATATTTGAAAATCAAAACTACCACCGATCACATTTGTGATATTAGCACATATATTCCTCATATTTAATTAAGTAGCTTTACATACAAATGATTAAAAAATTATTTTTTTGCTGTTGCTTTTATATGTCGATTAGAGAGATAAGAAATAGGTGAACGAAGATTATGGGAGAGAAAATAGTATTTAATAACCAATGAAAAATGATTTTACCTTTTTTTTAAGGAAGAATTAAACATATACGGTTATCTATAATCATGGCAATGCTAAATTCCTAATTTGCCCTTCTGTTATTTAAATTTATTATCCTAATCTTTCAATTGTATACAAATTTGGCACATAAGATCTCAACCATTGATTAAGTAATCTAAGGGTTCACATATAGTTCTCGCAGTTCTCGCAGAAATTTTGGTTCTCGCATGAACTATTCAATATATATATATATATATATATATATATATATATATATATATATATATATATTATATATATATATATATATATATATATATATATATACTAGTTTAAATACTCGTACGATGTACGGATATAATTTGGCTAAAGTTAACGTCAAATATTCATGTAAAAGTATTTAACTTCTGTTAATCATTAAAAATCAATAATAGATAAATTAAACTTTAATTTATATAATTGTAATAATAAAACAAACCTAATAGAAATATTATCCCCCTATTTAAATTACAAAAACTCATATGGAAGTGTGTCAAATAATATTTTTTAATGTTTTGGCATTTTCTATTTTAGTCCCTCGACTTTAAAGACTTAGCGGTTTCCCCCCCTCAACTTTAAAGACTTAGCGGTTTCCCCCCTCAACTTTAAAAACTTTAACGCTTTTTCACCCTCTACTTTAAAAACTTTAACGCTTTTTCACCCTCAACTTTAAAAAATTTAACGCTTTTTCACCCTAAACTTTAAACGACTTTTAGCTTTTCCTGTCTGCACTTTATATGTTTTTGCGTTTCCCCCCCCCCCCCCCCCCCCCCCCCCCCCCCCCTCAGCTTTAAATAATACTTTTACGCTTTCTACCCCTCAGAATTTTTTTTGGATTCAACTAATACGAACATCTACTCAGATTAATAATAAAGAACGGCATCGTTTTAGCAAATAGCTACATTTATATTTCGATAAAAAAGTAAAAAAACAAAAACTCGAGTCGTTTTATCCGGAGTAGGATAAACGACATCCTCTCCTCTTCTCGCTTCGATCAATGACTTGATCCGGACCTGATGGGATGGAAGGTCGTAAAAGTATTATTTAAAGTAAAAAAAAAGTTACGATAAGTAAGAAATAAAAAAGACGTGTAAGCCCAACAATAATAAGCCCAAACGAAGCCCAAAAAAACCCAAAAAAACACCCTCAGCCCATACCCGGGCACGAACCATGGCCCGATCTTGCATGCGACGGAGGTTATGGAAAACACGTTGATGAAATGGTTTTTTTGTTTATATGAACTGTAATCGAACTCGTGCGAAGCACGAGAGATTCTCTAGTTTAATTTAAAGATTGAAAATTATTCTTATAGAAAATAGTTAGAGAGAAAGATAACCTTAAGGGCTAAGATTAACTTCTATTTTTTAAATATTATATTAACTTCAAATCCCAAAAATAAAATTTCATAATCTAAAGTTAAGATTATCATAACTATAACATAGATAATTGCTTTTATCCAATCAAGTATATTACTTAAACAACCATACCCAATTCCATGTTAATTTATTCAAAATTTTCAAACATAAGAAGCAGATATTTACGACATAAGCTTATTAAGTCAATGAAATAACGACATAATTACAAAGTATAAACAATGTACACTAAACTTAATGATACTTTATCAAAATAGAAAATAATATTAATATGAAAGGTACAATTCAATAGACCATAATTAAGAATTTTAAATAATAATAAACCTTTTAAAAACTGAAAAACGTACTCGTAGAGGGATTTTGGAAAGTGGATTTCAAAAACAAAAAACAAAGTAATGAATCATAGCAATATAATTATATTTATGTCTTTATACTTAGATAAATTTTAATTTAAGATTATCCCAATTATCAAAATTTATCTAAAACATGTCACATGTCGTTTCTAAATATAACTACGTGACATTCCATGATTGTTTCAATCATTTATTAGTTATATACTAGTTTTAATACTCGTACGATGTACGGTTATAGAAATTTATATTAAAAACAATGTATGAATAAATTTATGTAATTTTACTAAGTTAAATAACATGTTAATTATTAATAAATAATAGATTAAAATTCATTTAATAAATAGATTAAAATTTCATATGCATACAGATAATAAACTAGACTATTTTTGTGAAAATAATATAAAATAGTCTAATAAAAAAAAATATCAAACATTATATATTATTAAAAGTTTTCATTAAAAAATATACGGACCCATGACACCAAACCCAAGACAAATGGTTAAAGATATACAAACTCCCAGCTATATAAATATATAAAATATAAATAGTCGATATAAGATAGTCTTTTTTTTTTTTTTTTTTTGAAACGGCAAATGTTAGTGATTCGGGGCCACATGCGACCCACGAACCTTACACCAAAGTTAGTTCTCTTTGAATTTTGAAGTTTATGTTGCATTTAAATATGAAATCTGAAAAAGTTATATATATTTTAGTTTATTTTTATCTTTTAAGGTTATTCTAACTATAATATAGTTTTTCTTTTAATTAAGTAGTTATCCTTTCTTTTATTTATATTGACAAATGTCATCTTTAATATTTTAATATATAGTTAGAGATAATTATAACATAAATTGTTTTATACATATTGGTGCCACGTCATCAAAATTTGTCACATCTCGATTCAAATGTTGCATACGTGGCATCATCAGAATTGTTCAATCTTGAATTAGTTATATATTTAGATTTAGATATATTTAGATACTAGTTTTAATATTCGTACGATATACGATAATCGAAAAATTAATATTAATTCGTATTAATGATAATTAAAAAGTCTTAATTTAGTTGTTTTACAAACATATATTTACACATAAATAAGAAAATTATAAGCAATTATTAATTCTCGTACTATTAATGGTTTTCTTTTCCTTAACTAAAACTAAATGTAATTATAAGACAATTATAAATATTCGTTACCTTTATATTTAATTATTATCTATTTGACTATTCAATATAATGTTTACTTCCATATTAATATAAGTCCACTTTCAGATTTAAAGCTTTTCAGATTAAAAACTATAAACATACTCAAATTATTATTAATATTAATTTATGGGAAGTGATTTTTACACTTGAGGTTTTATTTGATACACTTGATTTTTATATATAAAGACCATTATGTCCTTACTATTATTTTAGCCTTTCCGCTTCTTCATTTACAATAAACCAACATTTCATCCACCACTCTTCTCTACTTTCGGCCACCTCACTTCCACAGCCGCTGACGCATACCGGCATCCTTCCACACCGTCACCTCAACCGGATACCAAAAATTACATCAACATTTACCGACTCTCATTATCTTAAATGTTAAAATTATCAAAATCAATCAAAAGAGTATTGGAATAAATAATTGAATAAAATAGTTAGCCAATTTCAATATATATTCTCCTTTTCACAAATAAAGTCTTCAATTCTTGCAACAACAAGTGAAAATTTTAATTTTTTTATGAGAGTTTTTCTTTTTTCTTTTCTTCTAATGTGGATGTTGTGATAAATGGAGATCACATATGATTTGGTGGCATTTCTTCATAGGAAAAGAAATTGAGCAAATTGAAAAGCGCTAATTTTAATGGGTTTTTCTTTGGCTGTGATTTTTACGAATTAAGCGGAAAGGGTGGCGTGAAAGTAAGGTTGTACCGGATTTATAGTGAGTACGCCCGGAAGGGATGAGTTTGTTTCATATAAAATTACTTTTCATGATGGAATTATAATAGTCTTTGGAAGTAAAAAAGGGAGTAAAACAATGATAGGGGTATAATTGTCTTTATACATTCAACTTAAGTGTATGAAACAAATATGTAAGTGTAAAAATCATCTCCCTTAATTTATAGTTTTCCACTTTAGACTTTTTCGTACACAAATTAAAGAATTATTTATCAAAATACACAATTTTATTATGTAAATCTCAATTTAAAATTTAAGATAATCATAACTATATTAATTTTATTAATAAATGTCACATGTCGATTCAAAACGTATTTATGCGTGGCTTCAGAATTGTTCTATTTTAGTTATATATATTTAGATATATTAATTAATGTATTTATTAATTTACAAAGTCTAAGCACTTATTTGATCATGTTGAATTTTATTTGTAAATAATAGGTCTAAATATTTGTTGGTTTAATCAAAATAAACCAAATTAAATAATAAAACTTTATTTTTCTTTTTTTCTTTTGTTGAATGTGTATTTCTGTAAAAAAAGAGATAGAATAAATCAAAATTCAAAATTTAATAACAAAACTATGCTCATCTCAATGTTATATATTTGGTAATTTAATAAAAATAAATTAATACTTTAGCTTATATGGTAATGTTTTATATTTAGAATCAAAGTATTTTTTATTAATATATTACTTAGATTTGACATATCTAATTTTATTTTATTTCTAAAACATAATCCCTTAATTAAGGTAAATATCTTTGCAAATAATTATCTAGATTTGATATTAATGATGAGCGGGCCCAACTAGATGAATGATACAAATTTAATTGGGCTGAGATGTTAAGTTAGCCCACCAACATTCTTTTCATCTTCGGTCCCTCTAGAATAACGTTATTTTTATATAAACACAAATAATATATTAAAGATTTTAAGCTTCCTATAGGCAAAAATAAAAACCAAATTTTAATCTTATTCTTTTAGGTATATTGTTTAACAACAAATTAATTATATGTTTATACCAAATGATACCAAACTTCTTTTTACGTTAATTGTGTACAATCTAAATCCCATACCACACTAAAAACCGAAAACGTATAATACGTAAGATCGAAAATTAGACCGCTAATTATCGATTTTCGATCAGATCTGATTGGAAATCAGATTTTCATAATTTTATAAACCGTAGATCGAACCGGTTTTCATCTGTTTGTACCGGTTGGACCGATTTAAGCTCACCCCGTAATGTGCATGTGTCAAAAACCAGATCGAACCGGTTCAAATCATACCCGACCGCAACCGAAAATGCATGAAATGTAAGACCGGAAACCGGACCGTTGGTAACTGGTTTTGGACAAAACCAAACCTAAAACTGAATTTTTTTAATTTAATAGACCGTAAATGACACAGGTTGTCATTGGTTTTAACCTGTCAATCTGGTTCCCGTTCCCGTTTGATTCATCAATTCGCCCTATTCGGACCGATATTTGCTCACTCCTAACTTTAATAGGATAATATTAAAAATTAAGATACAAATCGAGTATATAAAATCTTATCAACTTTATTACGAATTTGCATTATTTAGGTCATGATATATCTTTTTCCCCGTTTCAGTTATTAATATCAAATTCGAAGCATTAAATTGAATAAATTTTTTCTCAATTTATTTTACCGTTATGAATACATTTGTTAAACGTTTACGTCATATAAAACCTACAACAATCCATAACCACATTAACTAGATTTTATCTACTTAACACAAATCCAACTCACATAATCTTTCAAACAAGATCAAATTAAAAATTATACCAATCTAGTAAAGTAAGCTGTTTCATTTAAAACTAATGAAATAAGTTGCTAATTTTAACAATAACAATAACAATTTTTTCTAGTTCCTTGCTAGCTTAATATAACTTCGTTGTTCAAAAAAATAATAATAACAATAACAATCCTGCAACATAAACGACATAATCTATGTTTAATTTATATAAAAAGAAAATATAAAAAAGACCAAGGGCCCTTTTATCAAAGCCCATTAATCGTGAGGGTCAATTATACAAATATTCGTAGAATAAGAAACAATTGCAGTCCACGAAAGCAACGTTTGCACCCTCTCTTTTCTGGTTTGTCTGTAAAAAAAAACAGAAAGTTAGGGTTTCATTAAAAAACACAAAAACACAGAATTTAGTATTCTCTGTTTTTATACACAAATTAAAGCCCTAACAAACATCCTAGGTGAATTTTCGAATATTCGAAACATGTTTTGTTTCTACTTCACTTTCTGCTGTTAATTCCAATTCAGGTATTCACTTTTATTATATTATTTTGTTAATTTTTTTTTTCATAATAATGTTTTGATTAATTACTAGCTTTGATTAATTTAATTTTGAGTGTTATATTTTTTGTTAATTTTTATTTTAATATTCTTTTTGTTTTTTTTTTAACAATGGAAGTGATTAGTTATGATTTTGTAAATTTAATTGTATTTTAATTTGAGCATGATTGCCATGGAATTTAATTAAGTGGTAAATTTTTGTTTGTTGATGAATTTAGGTTTTGGAATTAATCACTTTCTTTTGGTGTGTACAAATTCCTTTGATCAATTTAAGTCGATTTGGGGATCACGTGGTCGGTTTTTTGTGTAACGGATAATATCTCTTTCGTATCTAATTTAGTACGGTTTTCTAAAAAAAATTTCTTACTCTATGGAGGTGATATAATGTTTTTCACGATAGATATGTTAATGTTTTTATTGATTGTGTTTAGGGATTATTTGTGTGTATTATATTTAGACAAAGAAAACGAGAAATTTAAGTATCCGTGTTGAGTTTGAGGTTTGATTTTGCACGGTAAAGTTTTGGTTTTTCTCTTGCAAAATAGCCGGAATGAACTTATTTTGCAATTGTAAGCTCATAACTTTACCATGCATTAATGATTCTCAAACTCGACAACGGAAATTTCACATCATCTTTGTTTGAAAAAAGCACGCAAGTAAATGATTTTTATAAACACAACCCATAGATATGATAGACCGATCTAGAATGAACAACTTGTTATCACGTTACCATGAAGTTAATAACTTTAGTAAAACATAGATTTGATAGAGGGATTGTCTAAGATATTAAATAATTATGATCGTGTACATAATATCAATTGTAAGTTTATCTAGCCATTTAGGAATGTCCCGTATTCAAATATTTATCCTGAAAAATTCATCAAAAACAGAAATTATAGAAGACTCTTACCGCCCCATGTTTACCAAAATATCTAGAATGTATTAGCTTTTTCATATTCTTAATAATTTTACGTATGCATTAGGAGGAAGGAAATTATAGAAGACTCTTACCACCCCATGTTTAACATAATTAGTTTCAAAACATGTACTACGTAATTCTAGATTTGAAATCACCGTGAATGTTTACAAAGAAGTCTAACTTTTTCTTAAATCTGATTATTTTTTTGGAAATGCATAAACATGCGAATATTACTCCGTATATGTTTTGTTTCTTGTAAGATAAATATTATGTTCCATTGAATAAAATTTACGTATTTGGTTTTTTCGTTCTGTTTTCTCTCAGATAATATTCAATCTGCTTATTCAGTTTGATATCTACTTTTCTAATCTACGTTTATTTTTCTTTTGCATCATTCTTAATTCTATATTCTTATTACGATGTTTGCAGGAAATAAGACAATCTTCTGTAGCATGCTGATAAACTATTAGTTCAATCTCGAAAATCCTAGCTGGCAAGTGAAGAAGCATAATGACGCTCGAAAACTTCTTTACTGAAAGTGAGTTAAAAGATGGGCTTACAACTCCCGACAGAGTTAATGAACTCATCACCGTATTGCAAAAAGAGAAGGATTCTTTGGTCAATAATATGGGTCAGTGGTCAACCGCTGCAAACACCATTGCGGCTACCGAAAACAATAACTGCCTTGAACTTTTCGTTCAATTAGATGGGCTTTTTTTCATTGATAAATGGCTGAAAGATGCTCAGAAGCTTAAAAACAATAACGAAGATGAAGTGTCGGAAGAGTTAATTATCTCGTTATTGAAAGCACTTAAGACGCTGAAGATTGATAATTTTTCCGAAATAGGAAAAACTGTGCAGAATCTTGTTACTTTTAGTAGTATTGCGGTTAGTGAGAAAGCTAAAGAATTGTGTGATAAATGGATGCTAATTCAGGATAATAACGTGGCCCCACAAGATGATAAAAGTATCGAGCCATGTAGAAGTGACATTGTGGAGACAGAAACCAAGAATCAGGAGGCGTCGGATCGTGTTGAAAAATCAACGGACGATGTTGGGGAGCTTTTGGTTAAACATGAAGCCCCGAATTCTAAATCTGAAGAAATATTGAAACTGTCGACTTTAAGTGCTGATGCGGAAAATACTTTAGAGTCTTCTGTTAAAACTGACGTGTTAAGTGACAAAGATGTTGCCGTGGTGGATGATAATGAGAGCCCGAAAACGTCTTCAAATTCACAAAGTTGCACAGAAGTCGTAAATGCAAACGGTGGAGTTCAGAGTAAAGAAAATGCCGAAAACGGTTCACAGGTTTTTAAAGTGTCAATAAATAACAATAAATCGGATATGGAACTTGATTACGGAATGATAGATCCGTTGGATATTGCTAGACAAGTTGCTAATGAAGTTGAACAAGATGTAGATTCACGAGATCGAAGTTGCAGTACCTCTGATTCTAAAAGTGGTCAAGAAATTCTAAGTCAAAGTCAACTTGTGAAAATAGCTGAACCCGAACCTGTGAAAGAATCTGAAGGGCCAGTTTCTCAAGTTACTGAAGTGGCTCAAGAATCAGAACCCGATACTGGAAGAGTGTTTTCAGAGTTTGATTTAAACGAAGTTTTTTCTGAAGAAGTCGACAATCCGGTTAACCCAGTCAACCCGCTCAACTCGGTCACATCCTCGATCTCAGTCGTTTCTGCTTCTCCGGCAGCTTTTCCTGCCCAACCCGCTGTTTCGGCTTTGCGATTTAACGGCACTAACAAAAACTCAAAGCAGCGGTTTGATTTTCTTGATTTTGATCTGAATGTAGCTGAAGACGGAGATGAGGGTAAAATGGTAATTTTACATGGTCGTCATTCTGGGGAGGAATCTTCTGTAGCAAACCCTTCAAAACCCGAAATGACACAGTTATTGGATCTTAACAGTGTTGGGGATGAAAATGTGTTTAACCAAAACAGGTGGCAGAGTCCCTATCTTTCGTCGTCTTCATCATCCTCTTCAAAACAATCTATTTTAACAAAAAACTTTGATTTAAATTTAACCGATCAGCCCGTGTTCCCAAACAGGGAAGATTCTGTTTCCATTTTCGGTTCAAAAGTTGACGTGAAGAAAAATGATTATGTTCCAAAATTGGATTTCAATTACGGCAACCCTAATCCATTGTTTTATGCATCATCGTCTCACGCTACAAACATGCCAATGCAAATGCAAATGCAAATGCCAACGCCAATGCCAGTGCCGATGTCATACATGGGTGATTCTCGAAGGTTTTCGTTTGTACCTCAATCTAGTTCAGTTGGACCACCGCAGCATAACTTCGATCTGAACAATGGCCACATGCTCAACAATGGCGGTTTACGACAGTTTTTCCCACAAAGCAGCAACGAAGAAGCTTCTTCATCTGGTTCTGTTCTTGGAAAACGTGTTGAACCAGATTCAAGTTGGGAGTATATTCCGGCTAACAAACACCAACAACCGCCATGGAGGTAAACAGACGTTTGTTTCTGTTTTTCGAGCTTGATTTCTTGAAGAGTTTTTTTTGGGACGGGTAAAGGAGAAGGAGAAGTTGTCATTTTTATTTTTATCGGATTATTGATTCACAAAGAAGATTTGAGGAAATAGTTTTTCTTTTACCTTTATTTACAGACATTTACTTTGTTTATTGACTTTTCGAGTTTTCGGTACTTGTTAGAAGAATGGTTTTTATGGAAACATACAACTTTGTTTACATCTAGTTTTTCCCTCTTCTTTATTCATATCGAAGATACTTAGAGAAACTGATCGTTTCTAGTATCTACTTTAGCGGTTGCAAAATGGTTGGATCGACCTGGTAGGATCGGTTGGGTAACGGGTCAAAACAGGAAAAACAATTGCAGCTTGAAACAGCTTTGGGTCTTGTTGACCCAAAACACTTTTCAATAATACTGTTTTTTTTTAAATTTTTTTTTTAATCTTTTTGTTATAAACATTTAGTCAGAATAATAGTTTTTAAATAATAAGTACTTAAATATTGTTGTACGAAAAAAAAAGTATTAAAATATTATATAAGATTGGATTGGTTAGAAATTTGGGCCGGTTGGGATTATTGGGCCCAAATAAGACCCTTGTTCAATTTTAAGGCTTAGGCTGAAAGAAAACCAGGTTTGCCTGTTTGGATGATATCAAGACATTCGCGTTCGCGATCTTTGTTTCCCGAGTCACATTGACACGGGTGAAAAGAGAGAAACACAGACACACACATACATGTCGTCGCATAAGAAAATGACAAACATGATCCAAAATGGGGGTTGATTTCACACACCGTTTTTATATTTAGGAAAAAGATCAAATGTATATTGAATTCTCGAATCGCTAGAAACATGTGAAGTGTATGGTTAACCCAATAACGAAAGTATCCCAAAGGGACTGGAGTAGGCGCATGAGACAAAAGCTCCTTTCTAAAGAGATTCGATTCGGAGCTTTTAAAGTTTTGCTAACGGAAAGCTACTAGATCATCGTTTATGTTACAAAATACAAATCTAAAAACAAACACTCGTAGAAATAGAAGAAATAGAAGAACATTAGGTAACTAAAACCCGATAATAATATTTTATCATTATTAGGTAACTAAAGAGAATGCAAGTGCTTGATCTTCTGAATAGCTTGTTTAACCTTGGAGGTTGGCTCATCACGCAAATATATGGCAAAGTGGTGTTCAGGTTTGGGTATCGGGCTCGTGTCTCCAATTAAAGCACGGAAAGATTCTGTAACACAATTCGGTATCGAGCTGCTTGATGTTGGATGTGAGCGAGTAATATGCTTCTGTTGTCAACTGGAAACCTCCCAGCGGATCCGTTAAATGTCCATTATACCTGTTGAATAAATTTAGATACAAGAATTTATGGATAAGTTTCTCAAAATTTATAATATGTATCTGTTTCTAACTCTTAAATATCGTTATTATATGTATCCACATGATATCCATATAAGTTGTCTCACGGTTATATAGAGTTACAAGTGTTTAATTAATTAACATTTTAACGTTAAATACATACAATGGATCTTTTTAAGGTTGGATACATATAAAAGATTTCCAAATAAAGTTTGAAACATTTTTAGACGGTTTTATATTTTATCTCAACAATAATGGAATCGAGAAAAGACAAATAAACGAAAAGATATATACGTACAAATAATAGCTTTTACTCACCTTGCTGATACAAGAATTATATCCGGCTTAAATCTTTTTATGGACGGTACAATTTTAGTTTATAACTTTTTTTCGAGTTTTGGTTCAGTTTTCGCTCACCCCAAAATTTTAGTATATAACTTTTTTTGTATCTATAATGTTTTGCAACTATGTGTTGCCAAATGGAAAGAAAATAATTCACATTTTTTCTTATTGTCTTCGCACGAAAAAGACGTTGGTCAAGTCTTTTCATATTGAAGTGTCTTATGGGTTAAGCATAGATTCAACGTATTCATAAATATATTATATTTTTGAGTTAATTACATAAATTGTCCTTATCGTTTTCCTAAAATTACGGATTTCGTCCCTAAGTTTAAAACATTGCGTAAATCGTCCACTTTTGGAAACTAATTACGGATTTCGTCCCTAAAATGGATGTCCGTTAAAATTTTCCGTTAAAATCATCGCTAACTATTAACACATTTCGTCCCTAAAATGGATGTCGGTTAGAAATTAGGGACGAAAAGCGTAATTAATTTCCAAAACTGGACGATTTATGCAACGTTTTAAACTTAGGGACGAAATCCATAATTTGATATAAAACATAGGGAAGATTTATGTAATTAACTCTATAATTTTTTAGACAAAATCACCCCTATAAGTATCGATATAACAAATGTTGCCTTTGATAATATACATTTGTAACTATAACATGTCCTCTCAAAAACCAAACCTTCATTCAGATTTCACATTTTGTGACATCCCAAAAAGAAATTTTCATCGAAAACACGATGAAAACGAAAACCTATTCAGATTTGCACCACCCCTTTGGCCCGTAAACACTAATTCTAAATCCGTAATGGTACAAGGAAGGAAAGAGCTCATGGAAATGATCAACGACTTGCCAGACTCGTGTTTTGAGTTGTCTCTTAAAGATATGGTCGAAAAAGAGAAAGTTGATATGAAACCCGAGTTGAAGGGAAAGGAGAAAGATGTGAAGAAAAGTTCCATTTCAAGAAGTGTGAGTCTTGATACAGGAGTTATCCTTCTTAAGATGTTTGTTCCGAGCTCTTTTGGGTTGAAAAAACATAAGGTTTCTCGAAGTACATCAATGAATGATTCGAAGAAAAGTTATGCTGATACCAAAAGCAGTAGATCATATAACGATAATAGGTATTAAACGTCTACCATGTTTTTTTTTTCTTGAGTTAATCTATTCTACTTCGGTTAAGAAAATAAATGTAATTATAACGTAATATTACTATATTTTTCAGACGGATTATTACTAGTTATATCAGTTAACTAGTCGATGTTATTTATATAAAACACTTCATTCGCGAGACTTTTCAATTATGATTAGAAAATATTCAAAATATATAAGATTTACGACGTTTTTTATTTAAATATTTGATCGAAATTTGATTGTTGGATTGTTGTGTATGTAGGTATACAGAAAAGACATTGAAGCCTGGGTGTTGGTTCAAATTAAAAAACCAAAAGGGATGTATTTTCTTTTGATAGGAAATGGTCAATAATCAAAATCATATGATTTTATTAGATTTTTTATTTATTTCTCTAGAATTAGATATTCGACATGACGGTAAACTCCCTCCTTGGACGAGCACGGGCTTAGTCAAGTAGAACCGGGTTGCGCTGTTGGATAATTATAATCGTCTGTTTATACAACTATAACTAGAACAATTACATAATCCTCGTTTCCGATATAACATTACGTTGTTTGGACTTGTAAAAATGGTTTACGTACAACTTTGATCTTGATGTTGTTCGAAGGAAGAAACACGAGTGATGAACAACACAAGGAAAACAATCAAAGAATGTATATGAACACATGTTCTGAAAGAAAGTTTATAATATTGTTGAATAATTAGTAAAGTTGTCGACATATTCAACCAAAAACTCAAAATTCAACATCAACTATCAAACTGATAATCTTTTTGTTGGTCGCCTATTTCGGACCTCCTTTGAACCCTACAACAAACTAATTGCGGAATAACTAGTATGTGTATGAAAACGGTGAAGAACAGAAGCAATAACCAAATGAATGATTCTATTAAGCTTACGTGTATGTTTACAAACACGAATAGAATCAATACAAACGATTACAACTCTTTAAACACTCAAGAACACTAGTTTCGTGACCTAAACCCTAGCTCACGTAACTCTCCTTGATTTGACAGCTCTGACAATGTTCAACAACACGCATTTATGATTTCGAGGCAGCTATTTATAGGTGGCCCGAAACCCTAGAACAATTACGTGCACGTAACTCTCTGGAAGAGAGTTACGTGCGTAACTCACTAGTTACGTGCACGTAACTCAAGAGTTACGTGCATGTAACTAAATTACTTGATCGTAACTTGTTCGTAAATGCGTTTGGACTTTACAACTCGATCTAATTACATTCTAACTCTACGACACGTTCAAATGAATACAAATACAGACAATAATGCTCCAACAAACTCCCCCTTGGATGTAGCTTGTATTCTTCAAAATTGTCTTGAACTTTTGGTGTCGAGAGATCGAGAGTTGGTCCTTTATACTTCATAGAGACTTGTACGGTGTAAAGTTTGCAACCGTTATCTTGCGAATCTTTTCAGACAGCAAATCTTCATCATTGAGCAACGCGGCTCCATGAAAATCAGCTTCGAGTCCTTGACTTCCAAGAAGTGCTAAACTCTTCAAGATTCGATCCTTAACTTTGTAAGACCTGGCTCACAAAGACAAAACTGACCAAATACGTGTTTTTGTTCTTTAAACTGACAAAATTTCTCATTTTTCAGAAAAACACGTGATAAAACCTTTTAACCATGAACGATACGTGACAACGAAGAAAATAAACGCAGAAATAAAATATTTTTGATTTTTGTTTGTTTTCTTAACCTAAAACCGAAACTCTTTTTGTGGTTTTTAACTATAAGCTATTCACACTACTTTAGCAACCTACAAAAGGGCAAATCTTTTTGGATAGGGATTAGTTTGCTTTTAGGATCATATCGCAGAAGTCGAATCACAAGAATCAGCCGATTATTAGTATATTTGTCCTCTTAAATACAACATATATATCATATAAAAAATCTTCCGATTATTTAGATTACAACTGTTTATATGGATCCCACTTATATTTACACTTAGCTAAATCCGAACTCCCCTCAAAGCGTCATTAAACTTCCAGTATTTATTTAGGAAACCCGTCACCTTATTCCTATTATATTAACTACTCTAAGTATTGAAAATGCATACTTATAGTATAGAGTTTAAGCACTTGTGCATTTTTCATAAATAGAGAAGCTTTTTGCTTTTTTTTTTTTTTTTTTTTTTTTTTTTTTTAATTTATTTATATATATATATTTTTTTTTATGTTTTTGAGCTTAAAAGCTTTATAGACTCGTGAACTCCTCCCTCTGTCTTTGCCGTTTATCAAGTAAGCATCAAGAGTTACGGAATTCTTATTTGACTCTACTCTCCCCTTTATACTAACCGCAAGGAAACTATGATTTCGCAACCTTATAGAATCCAGGGGCGCCTCAAGGATACGAGTTTTACTTAACTCCTCAACCTTTATACTAACTGCACGGAAACTATGATTTCGCAACCTTATAGAATCCAGGAGCGCCTCAAGGTGTTTAGGAGTTATTAATAAAAACTCTTTGAGTTTTAGAAAAAACGATTTATTATATTTTTTGATTTTCTCTCAATTTTTCTTTTCCTCGCTTTTTCTATTACTCTCAGATACTTATTTATATATATATAATCCTATGGTGACAGATTCCAGGCACACCGAAAATTTTCAGCTTATCACTGAGATGGACAGACTTAACCGTGTTACCCATTAGAAACAGGTTCGGAAAATTGTTTATATGATATTGGCCGTACCTACTAATACATCGAACAAATACTTATGATTCTAAATTTTAAAATCCGCGATGTACTATCATTTCCTAAGGTTTTCACAAACTTTCTCCCCCTCTTTTTATGTTTTTCTTATTTTTATTATTTTTGGAACTATACAAATCCTAAAAAACTTAAGAAGAAAAGTTTCGAAGTCACGATCAAAAATTTAGGTTTTTATCATTTTGGACGCTTTATACTCACTTGAGATTATTTAAACTTTGACTCAATGAGATTATTAAACTTTAGACTCAGTCGAGATTATTTAACTTTAGACTCGACGAGTATCAAAAACTTTAGACTCTTTGTGAAAAGAGTTTTGCATTTAAGCAAAACGGTTTTTGTTCGAGTTCGCAACTGTTATATGTTGCGAAGTCTAAACGCTTTAAACTAAAGATATAAGCATGTCAATTAAGCTTGAAAGTAGACGTTTGAACGCAAACCGGACAACGTAAATCAAATAGGAATCAAAAGCCTACTGAATCACGCATCACACACATTACAAACAATCAAACAAGCAAAAGAAACATTGATATATCAATAGAAGTGTACAAATATTACAGACAAAAAATATAGTTTGAGCCGGAATAAGGAAATACCAAAAACCAGCTAATCCCTGCAAACCATACTCTAAACTGCTTCGTCAGCCACCAATGGCAGATTTTGCGAGTGATATCCCCTTTTGACGCAGATGTGCACCACGTGCGAAAAGACAAGCCCAAAGGATTTCTCATTCGCTGCACAATAGATCTTCATTGCATCAAGCCGCTTCAAATCTGCTTCCGAGAGGCAGAGAAGATGGATAGGATCATAGATCCTCAGCAACACTTTACCATCTTTCCCAAATACCACTGCCTCCCTAGCCTTTTCATCGAACCCCCAAGCCGTAACATCAGTTAAGAAATCCTGAGGAAGCGAGGGCAATCTGATCCTCCTGAGTTGCCTGACTTCAGGATAGACATCTATAAAACCGCGCCTCCTAGTCTTTAAATTCCTCTTTTCTTCCCTCTGTCGGACAGGCATGGTGAGCTTGAAGTTTTCAAGCTTTCTAAAATAGATGTCAGACCTCAACTTCTTGTAGAACAGCTTGGCCGCATCCGTAGTGAGGTTGGAGGGTTCCAGATCCGCGAGTCGCTTCAACTCATAGTGAGGAAGTGAGTTGAACATCGCATATTTCATCCTCATATATTGAACACCATCACTCCGCAGCAATGCAAAATAGTCGGTGTTATCTATGTAGCGCCATGCAAGAACCATCCTCTTGCACTGGCCTACGAGATTACAACCGACCAGAATTCCCATTTCCCCAAATACAGCATGATCAATCTTTCTCCCTCGGCTATCAATGTAGTGAATTGGAGGTGGCACGAGAGGAGCGGGAACTACGGGAGTTTCCGGTGCTGATTCGTCTTCTTTAGACTTCCCCTTAGAACCAGCTGGGGAAGCAACCTTCTCTTTAACACCGCTTACTTGTGATGCGGTGACTTTCTTCAACCGAGCGGAGTCCACCTCGTCCTCGGAGTCTTCAAACAAACAACTCCCCTGGACTACGGAGGCAGCATCTCCTTCACCCAATGGCATAGCAGCAAATGTAGGAACTACACCAGTAGAACCATGGAATGACATTGCTGGCTGAGCGGACTCGAGTGGATGAGAGTGGGTACCTGCAGAAACTAAAGCAAAATCAAAATTAAGATTAGCAGTCTCCCCCTCAATCGATGCTTCCTTGGATGGAGATCCCGTATCTTTTCCAGAACCAGACGCGGATTCATCACGTGGCGCCTGTTCGGAAGGATCAGCCATTCCTTGATCACCCGAGCCCATTAAGGATTGAGCTCCCGCATCACCGCCATCATCAGGTTTATCATCCTGATCATCATCATTCTTTGGCTCATCGTCATGAGCTTCATCGTCTTTGTCAGCTTCATCCTCATCGTCAGCTTCTTTCTCAGCTTCTTCGGCGTCCTCATCTTCATCGTCCTTGTTTTCCTTTTCTCGCGCTTTCAACAATTCATCCAGTTGATCATTGAAGAGCTTATAATCTTCCCGAACTACCTTATGATCGTTCTCAACAACTTTAAACTTCTCCTCCATGTAAGCAATCTTCTTGTCTCGTGCTTTCACTTGCTCTTCAAGCTTCTTTATTCGCTTGTCCTGTTCACTCACTCGACTCGTGAGCGTAGCAAGCTGACCCTGCATTTGATGTACCAGATCACCCAAACCTACTGTGATCTGCGGGCGAGAAGAGCTGCCCGATGGAGGAGATGTCACCAAGGGTGGAGGTGGAGGAAATGTAGGGTTCACCAAAGGTGGAGGAATGGTAGTAGTGGATGTAGGCGGAGGAGCGGTGGTGGTGGTTTGTCTAGATTTCTTTAACAGAGGTTGTTCAGAAGAAGCCTCTGGAGATTGATGTGGGCGTTTACTCGCGGAAGAGGGTGAAGATGGTCTAAATGTACCCGGCTGAACACCCACAAAAGCAGCAGTCTTCATTCTCACTGAGCGGACTGGCGGTGGCTGAGGAATCACCGGTCGTGGTTCCTTGAATATAACTTCCTTGGTTGCCTTACCCTTTCCTTTAACTCCCCCTTGGAGAGCAGCACCCAACAAATCAACGCCAGCCTTTGTGGCTTTCTTCAACAGCCGATCATATCTGTCTTTGTAATCATCCACCGCCAAAGTCTTTTTCAGAACCTCCAGCTCATTGAATTTCAGCTTCAATATCTTCGCAGTATCGGGCATATCAACAGTTGCCTCTGAACCATCATCACTATCATCATCATTATCAGCATCATCATCTTCATTATCTCCGGATCCAGCACCCTCTGAATCGGATTCATCAATAAGATCCAATTGTGTGGGCTGCTTTCTTTTACCTTTCACCTTCCCAGAAACATCCTCAGATTCTACAACCTGTTTCCCTTTACTCTTTCGTTGGCGCTTACTGGTAGCACCCTCAGTAGCTACTGACTTAGAAGATCTTCTAGACACGCTCGGCTTTGGGGGATCAGGAGTAATCAACTCATCATATGCATCGAGCGCAGGTGCTTGAAAAGCAGGATCAACTAAAGCACCTTGAAGTTCTAGCTCTACACCCCCTCTACAATCAGCAAAAACTCGGGGTTGGATGTGTGTAGACTCTCCGAGCGGACCGGTGTAAGCTAGTTGCGGCAGTAGGTGATCGATCATTAAGGTCACGAACCTGGGGTACTGATCGAAAGTCCGTGTCCTATCCTCTAGATTCCATAGCATGTTGCTTAGAATGAACCGGGAAGTGTTAAACGGATGCTTGAATACTAGGACACCATCAAGGACTGGCCCTTTCGGTCCAGTACGTCATATCCGCCTTTCCACTTCGACAAACATTGGATAAGCGTGTGCATCAGAAGACGGTATTGATCCGGCATCAAAGACTTGTAGAACTGGAGGGAATCTAGACGTCCCGTATATCCCATCTTCTTAAAACATCCAAAGATCACCTTATCGGGAAGCAAGTCACTAGCGTCCGCTGAATCTTGGAACCGAAGGACAGTGCGAATGACTTCCTCAGTAATGACCACCGGAAGATCCCCTATCATTGATTCGATAGTGTGAGGATCGAGCGTCATATTGGCTCTAGCGTTCCTCCAGAATTCCGAGATGAGATCTATCTTCAGTTGTGGATTTGCTCGAAGGGCATATGCAATCGGGCTTCGATTGAGGTAGTTGATAATCCCTTCATATCCTGCCCCACTTTTCACAGCAGTCATAAGAGCCACCGAGTTGTGTCTCTTCATAGCAACAGCTTGCTTTGGTGCCATTCTGCACAAGAGACAACAACAACTCGTACAAAAGTTAGTACACGCACTAAAAACTACTATAAGATATTGTAAACAACATCCTAGACGTGCAAGACTACTTTCGAGTGAAATTGGGTTATGCTGCAAGCGTTGAAATCAATTACGTTAAGCAAATTGAATTTGCCAATAACAGATGTGAATCTGTTGACAGTTACGCGCGTAACTTGTCTTACGTAAAGGATTTTTGAAAAATTTGGGCAGCATAACTGGACAATTTAATGAAAACGAACTTTTTGCTTTAAGAGTTACGTGCACGTAACACGGAGTTACGTGCACGTAATAGACTATTACGTGACATAGCAAACACATGATTTCAAAGTTACGTGCACGTAACTTGGCAATTACGTGCACGTAATACAGAGTTACGTGCACGTAATTGCTAATTACGTGCCCGTAACTTGTGTAACCCCTCGTTTTCTTACGCTCGATAAAAATCAAAATATGCTATGTTTCTTGTTCTAAAATCATGTCAATAGCAGTATTATGAGCGACATTAGTCTTTACACTACACGGTTTTAAGTATTTGTGTAGAAAATCTTAGCCAAAATTTGGGTTTTAGGTTAAAAACCAAAAAATTCTTTAAACCCTCGATTTTGGACGAAAATCTGTAATCAAGCTTTACCATTGTACTCGAAAACGTGTTTATGATGTTTTGTTATCATCAATTGCAAGTTTAAAGCACTGATTTTGAGGTTTTAAACCTTGGCTACCCAAACCGCCGAGACAGTGGCCCAAAATCAACAAAACAGTTCATCAATCAAGTATGGTCGTTTTCGAAATCAAACCTGTGTTTTGATGATGATTCCGAGCCTTAATCACGAAGAAAGCAAGCGAAATTTTGAGAGAGAAAAGAGGGTTTTAGCAAAGGGTTTTTGAAAAAGTGTTTGTAACTGAGTTTTAAAACCTATTTATACCCACTCTCTCTCCATACTTACGTGCACGTAATTAAGCAATTACGTGCCCGTAACTTAAGAGTTACGTGCACGTAATTGTCAATTGCGTGCACGTAATTCTCTATTACGTGACCCATTTCAAATTTGAGTTTTTCGCGCGTTTTCTCGATTTAAAACTTGTTTTAATTCACGTTTTTAACTTTAAACTTTTACCGAATAAAAGAAAACAAGTTTTTAACCTTTAAACTCTTTCATGAGATAATAACGACAAAACACTCAAACCTTTACACTTTATCTCGTGATAAAGAACCTTTACACTTGACGGGAAGGCATTTGATCAGTCGAGCAGGTTTAAGCACTCGGAGCCTTCCAATCGTCAAGAATGAGCTAGAAACCGTCTTTCCAGGAGAACTTGATCCATAATGCGTATATAAGCTCATATGTTTCCTCCTTTCACTGAAAATCACTCAAAATACACGAGAACCGTAAAATTGAAAGGAAAAGTTATAAACCTAAGAAAAGTTAAAATCTTTTTGTATTTTTAATTTTAAGGGACTTAGATATTAAACTACAACTTAAACCAAAAATCTTTTTGAATTTTTTTTTAATTTTAAGAGAGTTCAATATTTACAAAAATAGTGGTTCATGTCAAGCGATTTCTAAAGTGATGAGACGGTTTAACTTGATCAGTTCTTCAAATCGCCCCTTATGAAAAGCTTTAGTCAAAAGATCGGCCTTTTGATCCTCGGTAGCGATTTGGAGCAACGTGATCAAGTTCTTATCATAGCAATCCCGTATGAAATGAAAACGAATACTTATGTGTTTCGTTTTCGAATGTTGCACCGGATTGCGTATGATGCACACCGCTGCTGTATTGTCTATGTTAATGGGGGTGCGAGAAACAATCAAACCGTAATCACGTAGCTGATGCTGGATCCAGAGAACCTGAGAACAGCAACTTCCCGCCGCAATGTATTCAGCCTCCGCAGATGATAAGGATACCGCGGTTTGCTTCTTGCACTGCCACGAGACTAAGCGTGATCCAAGGAACTGACATCCACCAGTCGTGGACTTCATGTCAGAATTGCAGCCCCCATAATCCGAATCCGAATACGCCGTCAGCTCGAAGTCTTGATCGTCATAGGGATACCAGAGACCCAGAGTTGGTTTCCCCTTGAGATAACAGAGAATCCTTTTCACGGCCTTCAGGTGACATGCCTTAGGCGCAACTTGATAGCGCGCGCACAAAGACACGGCAAAGGTGATATCCGGACGAGACGCTGTAAGATACATGAGTGAGCCTATCATTGATCGATACAGCTTCAGATCTACACCATCATCGTGAAGTGCCGGACCAAGTTTGTGATTGATCTCGAGAGGAGTGCTAACCGTTCTACAGTCTAGCATCTCGAAACGAGTCAAAATGTCTTGCACATACTTGGTCTGGTGGATATAAATTCCTTTCTTCGACTGCTTAACTTGCAAACCCAAAAAGAAGTTCATTTCCCCCATCGCACTCATCTCGAACCTTGACGTCATCAGCTTCTCGAACTCTTTACACATTGAATCATCGGTAGACCCAAAGATGATGTCGTCGACGTATATTTGGACCAGCAGCAAGTGTTCATTCTTTTTCTTTGTGAACAGAGTTTGATCAATTGAACCTCTTGCAAACCCGTTGTTTGTCAAGAAATCAGAGAGCGTTCCATACCAAGCTCTCGGGGCCTGGTGAAGACCATATAAGGCCTTGTTGAGCTTGTAAACGTGATCGGGATGTTCGTAATCCTCGAAGCCCGGTGGCTGCGCGACATAAATGTCTTCACGTATCTCGCCATAAAGGAACGCGCTCTTCACGTCAAGTTGATAAACCTTGAAACGCATGTGGGAAGCGAATGCAAGGAACAGCCGAATGGATTCCAAACGAGCAACCGGTGCGTAGACTTCATCGTAGTCTAGACCTTCTACTTGTTCGAAACCTTGAACTACTAAACGGGCTTTGTTCCTTACAATCTCGCCTTTATCATCTTTCTTAATCTTGAATACCCACTTCGTCTTCAATATCTTTTCCCTCCTTGGAGCCTTGACCCTTTCCCACACATGCAACTTTAGGAACTGTTGAAGTTCTTCTTGCATTGCTTCTACCCAGAACGGATCATCTAGTGCAATGATGACGTTCTTCGGATCTATTTGGGATAGAAAACATGCTTCGAAGACCTCCAGAAGTGCAGGACTAGCCACGAATTCATCCATGTGTGCTGGACGTTTCTTTTCTCTCACAGATCTCCTCGGAGTGATAACATTCTCTGCTTCATTTCTTTCTTCATCACCTTCATTTTCTTGTACAACCTCCTGATTAATCACATTTTCCAAGACCGGAGCTGGAATTTCTATTTCATCAGAAGGTGGAGCTGGATTCGAAACACCAGCAGTAGAAGGTTGAGGAGCGCTTTCGATGACATTAGATCCCTCTTCAATAGTTTCTTCAATCTCAGCTGCATCTTGAAAATCATTGTTTTCACTCTCTGAATCATCTGAGGCAGCTTTTGATGCAGCTTCTGATGCAGTTTCAGATGCAGTTTCAAAGTCTGGAGAATTTGGCCGAACCGGAGCTTGTTGAATAGCTGGAAGATCGATGAGGGCCTGAATCGGAATCGGACCAGATGAAGTGGACGGAGATGCATCTTCGCTTTGAGTGTGAAACTGATCAAAGAATGTATCGTCAGTTCCTCCCCCTTGCATTACGACCGCTTCATGTCTTGCAACCGGAATGGAGGCACTAGGAGGATCAATGTTGAAAGACTTAAATAACGAATCATAATCGAAGAAGTGTGCCGGACCATCACCCGGTGTAGGTGGAGTATACCGGAAACAAGTCACCTCATACGCTTCTTCAATTGTACCCGTCGTCTTATCAAATACCCTTTTACTGGGAGATTCAGCCGAATAACCAAGAAAATATCCAGGATGCGTCTTCTCTCCAAACTTGGAGATTCTTTCCTTGGTGATCATAATCTCACAAGGACATCCGAATGGCTCGAGGAATTGCAGATTCGGCTTCCTTTTATTGATCAGTTCGTAGCTCGTCTTGTTATGACGTTTGACCAAGGAGACCCGATTGAGGACATAGCATGCCGTATTAACTGCTTCGGCCCAGAATGATATTGGCAGTTTAGAGTCCGAAAGCATTGTACGGGCAGCTTCGATGAGAGTCCTATTCTTTCTTTCTGCAACTCCATTTTGTTGCGGAGTTCGAGGAGCGCTGTATTGGTGAGAGATACCCTTAGAGATACAAAACAGCTCCATGTTGTTGTTCTTGAACTCCGTGCCATTGTCGCTTCGGATAGATCTGACCTTTAACTCGAGGAGGGTTTCTAGTCGAAGAAGGAGAAACTTTAGTCGTTCAGCCGTTTCATCCTTCCTCGCTAGGAAGAAAACCCATGAGAACCTCGAGTAGTCATCCGTGACTACCAAGCAGTACGATTTTCCACCTTTACTCTTTACACTTACAGGACCGAAGAGATCCATGTGAAGTAACTCCAGTGGAGCAGAGACTGAGTTCACTAGCTTCGACGGATGCGACCTTTACACATGAAACGCATGAGTCATTCATCGCAAAGCTCATGTTTGGAACTCCGGTAACAAGCTCGTGCTTCACCAGATAGTTCATCCTTCGAAAGTTAATGTGCGCCATTCTTCGATGCCACATGATTGACTCCTTCTCCGAGGCTTTAGACACCAAGCACAAATGTTCTTCGCTTGATGAAGCCTTAGACATATCCAGATAATAAATGTCGTTGACTCTCGGAGCAGTAATAATCACCCACTTCGGATCAATCACGAAACCTTCTCGTAGAATCATGCACTCCTTGCTTGTGAACAGCGTAGAGAACTTCTGATCGCAGACTTGCGAAACACTAAGCAGATTATGCTTTAACTCCTTGACGTAGTTGACATTTTGAAAGGACACTACGCCATTAGAGATATTTCCCTGTCCTGTTATCCTGCCACCCTTTTCCCCCGCAAACAAAACATTGCCACCATCAACCGTAATGTGATCGGTCAATAGATGACAATCTCCCGTCATGTGCCTGGAGCAACCACTATCGACACACCAGATATTCTTGCCGCTCGGTCGCTTAGATCGCCCCTGCACATTAAAAGAGAAATTTAGTTTTGAATGGGGACCCAAGCCTTAACAGACTTGGGTCGTCCATTGACATCAAGAATGATCACATCAACCAACTTGGTGTTTTTCTTGAAGTTGGTTGTGGTTGATGCGACATTCTGACGTGGGGGTGACTTTGGTTTTTCTTTAACAACTTCGGTCACGACTTGTTTTGGCCCGGTCATGACTTGGTCTGAAGAAGTATCGACTTTGGGGATTAGTCGATCCTTCTTAGGGGATACTTTACGTTTCAAGATTAATCCTTGCAAACGGGGACAGACTTTGGCAATGTGGCCCTCGTTTCTACAATAGTAGCAAGTTCTCGGATCATTTGACATGTCCATATGAGATTGAGAAGTTTGAATCTTCTCGTTTTGAATTGCTACTTGAGACGCGTGTGGAACACGAGGTGGAGCCACGTATGGAACACGAGGTGGTGCCATGGTCTGTGGTGCTGGTCGAGAAGTAGTTGGTCTGGACACCTTGGGAGGGAAATTTGTAGGCTTAGAAGAAGAAGCCACTCCCTTGGTGAAAATCGTGGACATAGGGGTTTGAATAGTGAGAATTGGTGCCTCAACCTTTTCTTTACCCTTTGAGTTCGATTTTATGGACTTTGACTCGGCCTGCTTGGAATCGGATTGCTTAACAATCCGTTTACCTTCTCGCACCTGAAGTTGTTCAAACTTCTTGTCCATCTTAGTAATAAGACGGCTCTCCAGGCGCTGAATGATTTTCTCAAAAATTTGCTCCTGATGGTCGGTGAGATGGACGTCTTTCAAGTCCTTAAGATCTTTGGTCAGGTCTGGACGTTCTAGGACGATTTTAGACTCATCTTTTCTGATACTAACTTCTGGACCAGTTTCTTCGGCTTTTGGAGCCTCAGAGGTCAAAGAAGCAGTTTGAACTACCTCAACGGACGAGCCATCTACTGGGACAGGGGTGAAATTCATTGGAGGGGGCATACTAGAGTACCCCAGTCCACCCTTGTCCTTAGTGTTCGTCCGTTGCCACTCGATTAACTGACCCAAAATTTCTTTTGAGTTCGCAATTGAGGCTAACTTTGCCTGAAGAGTGTCAATTTCACTCTGTTTCTTTGCGACAGTTAATTTCTCAGCGGCATGAGCATCAGCAAACTCTTGAATCTTTGAAATGTGTCGTGTGATAACAATTTTCAAATCAGAAATTTCAACCTGTTTTTCTTTCTTAAAAGTAGTTAAAATTCTGTTTTCTTTGGACAGGACATCATTTTTTAGTCTAAGATCATTAACCTCGACACTTAACTCTCTAGCAGAGGTACTCCATACAGTGAGCTGGGCCTCTAGAACACTGCAGTTAGTTCATACGGGTGTAAAAGGATCGATTTCTACCTCAGGTTTAGGAGCATCTGACGTAGAGGCCATTAGAGCAAGGTGATCCATCCTTGGTGCGATATCCTCATATGCATTCCAATCTACCCGATTATCCACAGCTATGAGCGCACTAGCATCCTTCTCTACATCTTGAATTCGAAGATTCCTCGATGCTGGACCCTGATATCCTCCTTGATGATAGCTTCTTCCTTGATGGGAGGCTTGACCTTGTTGTTGTTGACCATACCTTTCTCCGTGGTCATGTCGAGGGTCTTCACGAGAGTGTTGACCACATTCACGAGCAAAGTGTCCGTAATTGTTGCATTTGAAACACTTTACCCTCGACTTATCGAAGCCCATCCCACTTTTTCTATCGCCACCAACAAACTTATTTCCCGTCCGATTGAGAAACCCTTTAATCCGCTTCGTCATCATAGCCATATTCCATCTAATATCCATTTCTTCGAGATCATCCGGATGAACCTGCTCATAGTCTTCCTCGTTGAGAGAAGAGCAAGCAATCCTGCCATCGATCAAGTCGTTGTAGGCAGCTACGAAGCACGACTGTAGACGATCAGGCTCTACATTCTGGGAACTAGAGGTGCTAAATCCCGTTTCCTTTCCTCTCCCTTGTGGCTTTAGGAGGGGAGCCGCAAATGCCGTATTCATCTCCCGTCTCGAAGAGCAGGTTCTACACGCAGAACATGAAGGACATAATGAATCGGTTGAGCTCGATACGGGAGGACTCTCTTGAACATTTGGAAAGCTGAGAGTCGGAGGTAAGAAGCTTGAGGATGAAGGTACTCTGGTTGAGATATCTGAGAGGAAAGCAACTCCCGCATTATCTCTAAGTACATTCTGAGCAAACGTATTGCTACTATAAGCCTTTTCTTGCATTTGAAGATTGGCTATACGAAGTTTGCCAATGAGATACTCAAAGCTATAATCTCTTAACTCCGGTTTGTCTTTCAAAAGAAGCACCCTAAACTCCCAGTGCGGAGGCAGACTATCCAAGAACCGTAAGTTGGTCTGGAGCTTGCTGAACTCAACTTTTAACTCGAAAAGATCATTTATCAACCTACTAAATCTCGAGATAAGCATGTCGAGAGTCTCATTCTCTCCGCATTTGAAGTTATCAAATTGTCGCCTCAACAGATCTGCTTTGACTTCTTTCATTTCCTCCGTTCCTCCATATCTCTTCGCGATGGCGTTCCAGAGATCGTGAGGATTATCGATCATCCGGAAAATAGCTCTCATCTCATCGGTTAGACAGAACTGGATTGTACCCAAAGCTTTCTGGTTTTTGAGAAATTGAATTTTCTCATCGTCGGTGTAAGTAGATGAAGCCCGGTAGGTTCTAACACCGGTGGTGGCATTCACGTCTGAGGGCGCTTCATACTTCGTGACAATAGGATTCCATATACCCGGATCAGTACACGCGACAAACGTTCTAAAACTCATCATCCAATCCTCTACACTCCGGTTAGGGTTGTATAAAGGAGGAATTTGAGGGTTACGGCTTGTCTCCATGTTGAACGAATTAGAATTCGTAGCTAGAGCCATCACAACTTCACACAAATTCCCAAAATCTTCAGCTAACGGATACCCAAAAAACTAACCTAACACCCACCTAACCTTTTCAAAGAAAATCGGGCAGAGTAACGGCTTGAAAATGAGTAAACGAACGATTTCAGAACAAGAGTTACGTGCACGAAATACCCAATTTCGTGAGCGTAATTACTAACTTACGTGAGCGTAATTCGTAATTACGTGATGAGGTGTCAAATTTCGTGAGCGTAATACTGGAATTTCGTGAGCGTAAAAGACAAATTTCGTGAACGTAATTATCAATTACGTGCTCAAAAAGCAAAGTTACGTGACAATTACCAGAGTTACGTGACAGACCACAGAATTTTCCAAAAATCGCCGTAAACGGAGAAATACTCGAAACTAGGTGCCCATCTTCTGCAGATATGAAATACTATCAACTGAGAGTATAATATCTGAACCCCAGCTTCAAACTCCGGCTAGAAATGCCTAGATCTAAAAAATCCCGAAATAACCTAAATTACTCCAAAACCTAGATCTATCCCAAATCAGCCCAAATCTTCACCAAACGGATTCAAAGACCTCTATAGCAAGTATAGAGGCTCTGATACCACTTGTTGGTCGCCTATTTCGGACCTCCTTTGAACCCTACAACAAACTAATTGCGGAATAACTAGTATGTGCATGAAAACGGTGAAGAACAGAAGCAATAACCAAATGAATGATTCTATTAAGCTTACGTGTATGTTTACAAACACGAATAGAATCAATACAAACGATTACAACTCTTTAAACACTCAAGAACACTAGTTTCGTGACCTAAACCCTAGCTCACGTAACTCTCCTTGATTTGACAGCTCTGACAATGTTCAACAACACGCATTTATGATTTCGAGGCAGCTATTTATAGGTGGCCCGAAACCCTAGAACAATTACGTGCACGTAACTCTCTGGAAGAGAGTTACGTGCGTAACTCACTAGTTACGTGCACGTAACTCAAGAGTTACGTGCATGTAACTAAATTACTTGATCGTAACTTGTTCGTAAATGCGTTTGGACTTTACAACTCGATCTAATTACATTCTAACTCTACGACACGTTCAAATGAATACAAATACAGACAATAATGCTCCAACACTTTTCCTAAATGACACGCGATTAACAAACATCAATTTCACACGTTTTTCCTGTTAGACTAAATGTTGGAGCATAAATGCTTATGTTTGTAGTTTGTATTTAGCTTAGAACGTGTCGTGTAGTAAGGATGTAATTAGATCGAGTTGTAAAGTCTGGTGGCGCATTTATGTATCAGTTACACTAAGTAACTATCAGTTACACTAGGAAAAGATTATCAGTTTTGATAGTTGATGTTGAATTTTGAGTTTTTGGTTGAATCTGTCGACAACTTTACTAATTATTCAACAATATTATAAACTTTCTTTCAAAACATGTGTTCAAAAGGCATGTTGGTAATGAGTCATGTTTTCCGAGAAACTTCTCTTGGTGCAGAATTTTCTAACCCTTCATAAACGTTATTCCCATTGACTAGAAAATCGCTTTCCCTTGCAATACTTTTCTTGGATGCGAGTCCCACAAAGACTTGAGAATGTAACTCAACACAACACGTTCCATATACATTATAATATATTTGTATTCAATCTGTAATTATGAGTATATTCATAATGAAAATAATAAGTATTTCTAGTTTGCACTTGCAAATTCTAGTCATGCTGGCTTGTTTTGCTGTAAGCAATGCCGTTCAGTCAGACATTGATTGCCTAAGATCAATCAAGGAATCGTTGGAAGACCCTGAGAATTTGTTAGCTTCCTGGGATTTTAGCAATAGAACTGAGGGTTTCATCTGCCGCTTTTCTGGTGTCGAGTGTTGGCACATTGATGAGAGCAAGGTTCTGAATATTCGACTACCAGATATGGGACTCGGAGGAACATTTCCAATGGGCATAAGGAACTGCACCAGCTTAACATGGTTAGATCTTTCTAGCAACAACCTCAGAGGACCCATTCCTTCTAATCTTACAGATGTTTTACCGTTTATCACAAATCTGGATCTGTCCAGCAATGATTTCTCAGGTCCAATTCCACCTAGCATTGCCAATATAAGCTTCATCCATGTTTTGAGGCTTGATAACAACCAACTTACAGGCCAAATCCCGGCAAAATTGGGTCAACTTAATCGAATCAAGGAGTTTAGTGTTGCTAACAATAGATTATCAGGACAAGTACCCATATTTCTCAATCTCACCATCCCAATTGAGAACTATGCAGGCAACCTAGGGCTTTGTGGAGGTCCCTTAAGTCGTTGCAAGAGTGAAGACGATCAAGATGTATTTTTTTCAGGGTTTGAGATTGGATTTCCAATTTCTACTATCCTAACTATGTCAATAATGTTCTGCTATTTGCCGAGACTGTCTATAAGCAACATGAGACCTTATCTTCTCATGATCAGGAAAATAAACGGAAGAAGGCAATACCTGATGATTCCAGAAAGCCTCCAAATCCTATCTACGGATGAAAACAGCAGCGAAGAGAGCAAGGTAAACTCCTATCTCTATATAGATATGCATGTATAAACAAACACACACACACACAAATACTCGTATGTAACTATGTATTTAACAGGTAACTGCCATGGAAAAGTATATTTGCCGATTGACTCTGGTGGAACTTATAATGGCTACCAATGATTTTGACAAAAAAAAAGTAATTGGCTACGGAAACATGGGACTAATGTACAAGGCTGCGTTCCCAAACGGTTTGCTGCTTGCAGTTAAGCGGCTACATAAGTTTGAGAGCTTTGAGAAAGAGTTCTTATTAGAAATAGAAATTTTAGGTAGATTGCGGCACACAAATTTAGTACCAATTCTTGGTTTTTGCTTTGAAACGGAGAAGAAATTTCTTTTATACAAATATATGTGTAATGGAACCCTTCATCAATGGCTACACTCTAAGCCTCAAGTGGAGGGTAAGAAAATGGGATGGACTTTACGGTTTAGGATTGCTGTAGGGATAGCACGAGGACTCGCATGGCTGCATTATAACAACGTCCTCCGGGTAGCTCATCAGAAAATCAGCTCAAAATGTATTTTACTAGACGATAAGTTTGAGCCAAAAATATCAAATTTTGGTTATTCGAACATTTTGATGAATACAAGTGGTATCCCTTCGAGTAGTTTCAATTTTGTTGTTCCAGATTCTAGTCCAAGCCCTTACAAGGAAGATGTTTATAGGTTTGGGATATTGTTGCTTGAGTTGATTACTGGTAAAGATCCATCTATGCGGGAATTAAGTGTGATCGATGAATGCTTAATGGAACAAGGATTCGATGAGGAAATACACGAAACACTTAGAATAGCAGAAACATGCATTCAAGCACACAAAGATGGAGCAACAAGCATGCTTCAAGTGTATCAAGCAATGCGTGCCATCGGGATATCAAGAAACGAAATTTCTGCTCATATATGTATGGATGTAGAAGATAATGACGGCGATGTGTAGAAAAATCTGTATTAACCAATTGTTATTCACCATATAGACCTCTATAGCATACACACATCCTCCAATCCGCTCTGTATATTCCCATTTTTTCTTGTTCTATGATTTATTGAAGTTTTTTTTTTTGCATTTCATAACATAGCTTCATCCACTCGGGTTTTTTCATCCCATCCCTTGATATATATACTAACGGAGTATGTTTTAGTCTCCAACCCAAATAATCCCTAACTATAGTTTTGTAGCATATTAAGGGAACTAAAGCACTCACAAATACAGTTCAAAAAATATGCTTATGCAGTAAATTTACTACTATTCAAATAAACCATAAATCATTGAAAAATTAAACTGAAAAAGAACGTGACCTTGATTCCGAACAGGCTCCTCAATATTATAGTTAAGAGAACATCATCCCGGCTGCATATACTCAACGAAATCATATCACTGCTTAAGAAAAAATGCAGCATTTTTAATTCATTTGATTCTTCCTCGTTAAAATTCTCAATATTCTGGTTTTTCTGTCCCTGTTTCGGATTTAGCACTCTACATAAATGGTCTCATAAAGTGAACATATAAGCATATCTATCCACTAAAATGTGTCAAAACAAATTACACAAAAAATTTCTAACTTTGACACAGTTTCCTAATTATAAACTAACGTCTTATTTCCATGTCCAAGTCTTCAAAATATATCGTCTTTTGCGATATTTATAGATGCTAATGTATATTTTTGTTGACCCGGGATTTGATTCAAAAAATCAAATAATGGTTCAAGGCTAAACTGATGTGCAGAAAGATGATTACCCACATGCATAAGCTCGAGGGGCTTGACCCGGTCGAAAGGAAATCCTCTGAGAAGAAAAACCCGCTTCAGTAAATCCTGATTACTATATAACCAATTCTCAACGGAAAATGAGTCCCAAAAGACGATATAACCCATTGACTATAATTAAACTTTTTTAATCCTTAATGAGCTGTTATAACCCATTGACTTTAATATTTTTCCATTACCCTATCTTTCTTGAAAATGAGTCCCAAAAGACGTTTTATGTACATTAATATGACCGAATCCACCATGAACTCGTGAAACTCAACCAGATTCAAAATGAAAAGAAAAGGAATTCCTAGTTTGTGCTTAGTGATACTAATCGTACTATCTTGCCTTGCTACGAGCAATACTTCTGAATTAGACATCAATTGCCTGAAATCTATCAAGGAAACACTGAAAGGCCCTTCGAGTACTTTTTCCACCTGGAATTTTAACGGCAATTCTAAAGCTTTCACGTGCAGATTTACTGGTGTTAGATGTTGCCATGGAGATGAAAACAAGGTTATGAGTATTGGACTAACAAACATGGGACTCAGAGGACCATTTCAATTGGCATAAGAAACTGCACCAGCTTAGAGGAATTAGATCTTTCTGGAAACTACCTCACAGGACGTATTCCTTCTAATATCGGAGATATTTTAAGATTCATAACGTTTTTAAATCTCTCAACCAACGATCTCTCGGGTCCAATTCCACCTAGCATTGCCAATATAAGCTTCATCCTTTATTTGTTTCTTGATAACAACCAACTTACAGGCCAAATCCCTCTACAATTAGGTGGATTTAATCGCATCCAGTCATTTAATGTTGCAAACAATAGATTGTCTGGACAAGTACCGACATTTCTCTTCAAAAACTTCTCTTCAGAAAGCAATGCAAACAACTTAGGACTTTGTGGAGGTCCCTTAAATGCGTGCAAGAATGAAGACCATGAAGATCTCTTTTTTTCAGGGTTTGCGGTCGGATTTCCTCTTTTTACTATCTTAACTATATTGATTATGTTCTACTATTTATTCGAGAATAAGTTGGCCCGAGCCCGATTGTGGGTTAGGGTCTAGGATTTTATATTAGTTTATAAATAATTGCTTTGTAATCCGTTTGCGATCATTGATAATACAACGGTTTCCATTATTCAATACTATTTCCCTATCCCTTATATGAGCAACATAAGATCTTATATTCACATGATCAAGAAAATAAAGGAAAGGAATCATAATCAGATTCCAGGAAGCCCGCAAATCCTATTTGTGGAGGATATTAGCAGCATGGAGCTCAAGGCAATATTCCCTCTCGTTCTTTTATGTGTGTGTGTGTTTCAGTAAAGAGGGAAAATAAATACTTAGATAATAATGTGTTTAACATACAGGTAATTGTCATGGAGCTTTTTATCCGCCGAATAAGTTTGGGAGAACTTGAAATGGCCACCAATCAATTTGACGATACAAAATGAAAAATGAGAATCATGTACAAAGGTGTGTTTTCGAACGGTTTGGTGCTTGCAGTCAAGAGTCTCCTTAAGAGTGAGAGCTTTCACAAAGAGTTCTTGTTAGAAGTAGAAATATTAGGAAGATTACGACACAGAAATTTAGTCCCGCTGCAAGGTTTCTGCTTTGAAATGGGGGATAAATATTTGGTATACAAATATATGTGTAACTGAACCCTTCACCAATGTCTACACTGTAGACCACAAGTGAAGGCTAAGAAGACGGGATGGGCTTTAAGGTTGAAGATTGCAATAGGTATAGCGCGTGGATTGCATGGCTGCATCACAACAACTTCCTCCGAATAGCCCATCTCAAAATCAGCTCCAGATGTATCTTACTAGACGATAAGTTTGAGCCGAAAATATCAAATTTTGAAACTTCAAATATCTTGATGAATGCAAGCGGCAACCCTTCAAATGGTGGCAATTTTGTGGTTCTGGATTCTAGGCCTTACAAGGAAGATGTTTATAGGTTTGGGATATTGTTGCTTGAGTTGATTACTGGTAGAGAACAAGTTACACGGATGAATTCCCAGACCAATCGTGTCTCGGGTAAGGAAATTGTAGGTGCATTTATGTAGTTACTAGATTCATATGTAATTAACGTTTATATCAGTCTTTATATTGTTTGATTGAATATCAATATTGAATGTTTGATTAGTTATAAGCTAGAACGTTTACGTTGTTATGAATTAATCAAATATGTGTTTCATAAATGTTTAAATGATATTCAAACTCGTTCGCACGGATAAGGATGATATCCGTGCGAATGAAGGTTACGTTCGCACGAATGAGAAAGTTAAACAGTTTGTTTATTGATATGGTTCATTCGTACGAACCAAAGATGGTTCGCACGAATAAGAGCTCGTTCGTACGGATAGGATTACATCCGTACGAATGAAATGCTGGGCCTATATATATCAGCTTAGGGTTTCAGTTTCGGCAAGGTTTTAAGGTTTTCATTGGTTCGTGCCGAATTGCTGCTGGTGTGTTTCTTGGTATTCCAAAGTGTTTATTAACGATAAACAATCATCCGAATAGTCTTCCTTAGGTCCGATCTTATCAATATTCATTGGTTTGATCTCGTTTCCGACGGTTACATATTCGCTAGATAATCATTGATCTATTTCCGCTAGGTTAGTGATACAACGTTGACTATAAGATCCGAACAACCCCAACAAGTGGTATCAGAGCGTTGGTTGTAGAAATCAACGTTCTTCTAGCGATTCTTAAGATTTTTCGTTTTTGATTGTTTTTTAAAGTTTGGAATTTTACGTTAAAAACCTTGTTTTTATTGTCTTAGAACGTTTCTGAGTCATTTAGATTAAGATCTGGGCAAATAGAAATCGTTTTGGTTTAGAAAATCGACCTGTAGATCGAGTTTTGTGCAAAACCCTAAAATTTCACGGCGCATACGAACCAAGTTCTTGACAGTTTTCATTCGTACGAATAGAGGTCTCATTCGCACGAATAGGGAATTCATCCGTGCGAATCTAAGTTTTGTCTAAAAATTAAAAGTTCAACTCATTCGTACGAATAGGAATTTCATCCGTACGAATCGGTCAGTTCATCCGTACGAATCACTCATTCGTTTAGAGTTTAGGTTTCTTGTTTCATTCGTACGAATCACCTTCATTCGTACGTATCAAGTCTTTCATTCGTACGTAGCAGTAGTTCATTCGCACGAATCTGAAACAGACTCAAATTTTAAGATTTTAGATGGAATACGCGATGGCTAGTACCAATACTAAGATGTCTGAAATGCTAATCAATGACGCTGAAACTGGTAGCATTAACAAGGTCCCAAAACTCATCACTATGGACGATTATCCACACTGGAAACCTCGATTCGAAATTCACATCCAAGGATTGGATTCAAAAATGTGGGATATGATTCAAAATGGATATAATGCACCAGTTAGTGAAAATGGAGATCCTATTGTCGTTCATAGATATACAGAGGAACAAAGGAAGAATTATGATATAGAGAAAAAGGCTTATTCTTATTTGTGTCAAGCTATTCCTAGATCTGTGTTTCATCAATACAAGACACACAAGCTATCGAAGCAGTTATGGGATGCTTTTGAGTTAGACTGTGAGGGAAACAACAAGTTGAAATCTATGAAGGGAAGAGCACTGAAAAAGGAATTCGACAATTTTACATGCCTACATGGAGAGTCCCTATTCAACCTTATCATACGTTTTCAGCATTTGATTAGTGAGATGAACGGATATTCGGTAGAGACAACTGGTGCAGAAAGAGTAGAATGTTTTGCGGACGCTCTGCCAGACAGCTGGAATGGATATATTGAGATGCTAAAGGAAAGTGGCTATCTTGCTCGCACAACTTTGAATGATCTTTTTACTAAGCTAAGAGAGAAGGAGCAGGATGACAAGTTTCGTGCTCAAAGAAAGGGACACACTCAAGATCCCTCATTGTACTATGTTGATCCACCTTCAGCCACTCCTACTCATGCTCCACTGAAGACAGCATTCTCTGCAAACACCTCAAATCATACAGGACATTTGGGATGTTCACACTCAAGTTCAAGTCAAAGTACTCCGGTTCAGAAGTCTCAAGCTCAAGCAAGTTCAGAATCAGCGTTTACAAGTTTGAAAATCGAGCATTTTCATAAAGGAAATGTGGAGGGTGTGAATGAAGATATGGCTATGTTAAGTGCTCTAGTAGGATCCTATGATACTTTGTTGCAGGGTAAAATTGGAAATGTACACTTAACTGGGGAGGATTATGAGCAGATTGATCGTGATGAGATGGAACGAATCGACATTATGTGGGGTTTTGCCAATCTCGTCAGGAGGGCTAAAGAGTATGTGAAAAAGACTGGTAATCCAATCGGAGCCAATAAGGAAACTAAGTATGGTTTCGACATGTCAGCGATTACTTGTCACAACTGTGGACAGAAGGGTCATTTTGCTCGAAACTGTGAAAAGCCAAAACAACCAAGAACAGTTCAGAATCCATTCAGAGATCAGCAAAACAGGAATATGAACAGAAACGTTCCTGAGACTAACAAGAATACGGCTTTGGTGACGACTGGCTCGAATAGCTATACTGGTACTGAGAATTCAGACGTTAAGGCCTTGGTTTTTCAATCTGACGAAGGCTTGGATTGGGGAATTCAAATTGAAACCAATCCATCTGATGCTGAAGTAAATGTTGTAAAGATTTTGAATCTGAATGAAGAAAGTGACGGGGAGGAGTCTGTTGCCTCTGAAGAATCATCTGAAGAATCTTCAACAGAATCAGAATCACCAGTGCCTAAAAGAGAGTTCGCAATGATGGCAGGAACTACTGAGTCATCAAAGGTACAATCTGAAACTATAGTAACTTCCTGTTCAAACTGTTTTGTTTTAGATAAACGAGTAAATGAGCTTAGCCAAGAAAATAACAATCTTGTGGATGAACTTCGTAAAAACAAAATTGTTAAGGGAAATGAAAAACTGTTTTCAGAAAAGAACAAACTTTTGGCAAAACAAGTAAGTGATTTGGAAATTGCTTTGTTAAACAAACAGGACTCGATCAACAAATATTTAAAAGATATTGATGCTCTTAAACGTGAAAATGCTTCTGTTAAAATCAGTTTTGAAACTTTAAACCAACAAGTTAGAAGTTATTCATCTGCATCATATCTTTTGGACCATATTTTGAAAGAAAAACGTCCTGAAAATGGGGAAGGGAAACCAGGGGTTGACTACAAAACTTGTCCACCTCCTATCTTTAACAAACTGATTAAGTCTCCAAAGGAGGAAGGGGATGTTGAGTTCATTCTTCAACAACCAGACCCAGCTGTTCAGAACCCTAGTGTCCAAACACCAACTGTCCAAACACCTACTGTTAGTACTAAAAGTAATGTAAACGAAAAACTGAAAGAAACCGTCATAGTTGAAGATTGGGTTTCTGAATCAGAAGAGGAAGAAAAGGGTCCAGGTTTGGGTTGTCAGTTACCTTATCAAATAAATTTGGGTCGCAAACCTCACATTAAAACAGGCTTAGGTTATCAGGCTCCAAATAAAACTTCAAGTCAACCAAAACAAGTTAGAATTTTGAAACGACCTGACTTTAAAGGACCAAAATTTGTCAAAACCGGCGAATCATCAATCGCATTTGAGTCAAAAGAATCAGAACAAGCAAAATTCATACCACCTCATAGGAGACAGTCACCCACAAATCCCCAGAAGCCACAAAATGTTCAACAACATAACGGTTTTATGCGTCCAAATGCTATGTTCTCCAAACCTCATACACACCACCGGAGAATGACGCAAAGTTCTCAAAATCTTAACGAATGGAGAACTTGTTTTGATTGTGGGGAGAAAGGCCATGTTAACTATAATTGTCCAAATTTGAAACAAAGGCCTAGGAATAATGTTGACCAAAGTAGAATGTCCACTGGAAATCGTTTTTCAAGCCCAAATCGAAATCGATTCTCAAACAATAGGTCATTATCTCCTAAACAAAACAATAAGTTGCTTCCTGCTGGTAAATCCAAACAGCAACCTATTGTTAAACCAATTGAAAAAGGCCAATTTCACCAACTGTTTATGTCAAACGTGCATGGAAAGCTAAGAATGAAACTAACGGTACTGGACCTTCAAACGTGTCTGATGGTTCCAATGGAAAATGGGTTGACTTACAGTTCCAAGGTGAAGATGGCAAACCCAAGGCTATTAAGGCTTGGGTTTGCTTTGGGTATTAATAATTTCAATTTGTTGTGCAGGTCGTCTATGATCCTATCAAGAATACCTGGATTGTTGATAGTGGGGCGTCTAGGCACATGACAGGGAATATGAAGTTACTTTCAAATGTCAGAACAATTAAAGGGGGATATGTTTCTTTTGCTGGAGATAAGGGAGGTTATATTTCTGCTCAGGGATTAGTTGCAAATGACAAATTAAGCTTTGATAAAGTAAATTATGTTCAAGCTTTGGTCAACAACTTGTTGTCCGTTTCTCAAGTTTGCGATAAGAAGTTCAAGGTGATTTTTGACGAATATCAGTGTTACATTATGAAGAAAGAATTTGTAATTCCAGAGCACTTGATTATTATGAAATCCCCGCGAGTTGGAGATTTGTATGTGCTCGACATGTCGAAGACTACTGTGAATTCGACTGAACACCAAGCTTTTGTCTCAAAAGCTACTGAACGTGAATCAATATTGTGGCACAAACGTATGGGACACCTTAGCTTGAGAAAGATGAATCATTTGATGCACAAGGACTTAGTTATGGGAGTTAATGTGAAAACATTTCAGTTGCCGGAAACTTGTATTTCATGCAAGAAGGGAAAACAGTCCAAAAAGTCTCATAAAGTAAAGAAGTTCCATACCATCGATACTCCGCTTGAGCTTCTTCACATGGATTTGTTTGGCCCTATCAAGTATTCAAGTGTTGTAGGGGATAAATACTGTTTGGTGGTGACTGATGATTATTCTCGATTCTCTTGGGTCATGTTTTTACGAGAGAAATCTGAAACGTACGAGAATATCAAGCTGCTGGTTACTTCACTGGAGACTCTGTATAAGTTAAAAGTTCGACGGTTTAGAACTGATAACGGTACGGAATTTAAGAATCAGAGGATGGAGGATTTATGCAAGGAACGAGGAATTCAACAACAATTCAGTGCAGCCTATACTCCACAAATGAACGGGGTTGCAGAAAGAAAGAACAGAACACAGAAAGAACAGAACGTTGATTGAAGCAGCTAGAACGATGTTGGCTGATTCGACACTGCCAGTACGTTTTTGGAATGAAGCAGTAGCTAATGCTTGTTACACTTTAAACCGAGTGCTAGTAGTGAAACGTCATGGGAAAACATGTTATGAATTGTTGCAGAAAAGAAAGCCTAATTTACAGTATTTGGAACCTTTTGGAGCTCCGTGTACTATGCTCAAGCGTAAATCAGAGGGAAAATTCGATGAAAAGGCATTAGAAGGAATATTTCTGGGATACAGCACTCCTAACAAGAGAGTTTTTTAAATCCAACTACTAAAGCTATTGAAGAATGGTATGAGGTGGATGTTCAGAAGTATTCTAAACCGATTCCTTCGAAAGGATATCCATGGATGTTTGATTATGATTCTCTGTTTGAATCATTTAATCTTCCTGAGTTCTCCGATGAAGATATTGCAAGATACTACTCTCATCAAGAGGCTTTGGAAGAAACTATTCCTCATGATCCAATGACTCCAACAGTTCCTACTCCTCCTGGTCCACAAGAGAATCCTGCAGACGGTCAAGTAAATGATGATTCAGATTCTGATGGTTCAGTTAACGTAAATGAGCCGATTGGAAATCCTGAAATTGTTCAAGAGAATGAAGAGGAAGTTGAAGCTCCCGATGTTAATAATTTGGGTCCTAATGTTGTAGTTCCTCCTAATTTGAACGTAGAAGAACCAGCAAGTCAGCTCCGACGATCATCAAGGGCTCGCAGATCGACAAATTTTGATGATTATGAAACCTATCTGGCTGGAGCTCGACCCAAAAGAGAGATTCTTAGCGAAGTTTATATTGATCTTTTTAAATCTGGCGATGTTACTTACTGTGCACATGCATGTTTTATTTCGCAGGTTGAACCAGCTAACGTTGAAGAAGCTCTTTTGGATGACAATTGGATCAACTCAATGCAAGAGGAACTACTACAGTTTAAGAAGCTGGGTGTCTGGAGGCTTGTTGCTTAGCCAAAAGGTGCCAAGTCATTGGGTTGTCGCTGGGTTCATCGATGCAAAAGGGATGATCAGGGTGTAGTTGTCAGAAACAAGTCAAGGCTAGTGGTTCAGAGTTTTCGACAAATTCCTGACTTGGATTATAATGAAGTGTTTGCTCCGGTTGCTAGATTAGAGGCGATTCGGATTTTTCTGGCTTTTGCATCCTATAAGAAGTTTACTGTTTATCAGATGGATGTAAAGAGCGCTTTTCTTTACGGGAATATTCGAGAGACAGTGTACGTTAATCAACCTCCAGGCTTTGTAGACCCATTACATCCGGATAAAGTGTACATTCTCGATAAAGCACTTTATGGTCTGCATCAAGCACCGCGCGCCTGGTATGAGACACTTGCAAATCATCTGACCGACAACGGTTTTCGTCGAGGTGTCATTGATTGTACGCTGTTCATCAAAGAAAGAGGTGAAGATATTCTGTTGGTACAAGTATATGTGGACGACATTATTTTTGGTTCTACAAATCCAGAATTATGTAAAGAGTTTGAAACGGTGATGACGAGCAAGTTCGAAATGAGTTCTATGGGTCCGATTAAATTCTTTTTGGGGTTACAAGTAGATCAAACTGCAGAAGGAATCTTCATTCATCAGACAAAATATGTAAATGACATTTTGAAACGGTTCGAAATGTTGGAAACGAAGTCTGCCTCTACTCCCTTATCGGTGAATCACGGGATATCACCAGACTCTACGGGGGAGAAAATTGATCAGTCTCTTTATCGCTCCATGATTGGTTCTCTCATGTATCTCACCGCCTCTCGTCCAGATATCATGTTTCCAGTGTGCTTGTGTTCCCGATACCAAGCAGCACCGACAGTTGTTCATCTTCAATCAGTGAAGCGGATTATGCAATACTTGAAGGGTACTCCAGATTTGGGTCTTTGGTATCCTCATGACGACAATTTCGAGCTATCTGCTTTCAGTGATTCAGCCTATAGAGGTTGCAAAAAGGATGCTAAGTCAACATCAGGAGGATGTCAGTTTCTCGGAACGCGTCTGGTAACGTGGCAGTGCAAGAAACAGACCGCTGTTGCATTGTCCACTTGTGAAGCTGAATACGTAGCTGCTGCTAGCTGCTGTTCTCAGGTTATCTGGATTCAGCAACAACTGCGTGACTACGGTTTGTCTATCTCTACTACTCCTATTTATGTTGATAATTCTGCTGCCATAGCTGTCACTAAGAATCCCGTACACCATCCTAAAACCAAACACATAGGCGTAAAATATCATTTTATACGTGATTGTTTTGAAAAACATCTAATTGACGTAATTTATATCGAAACGATGTTTCAAAAAGCTGATATTTTTACAAAAACATTTGATAAGTCTAGGTTTGGGTTTTTACTGCTAGAAAATGGTGTGGTTAAGAAAAGCGATGTAATTGCAGAGGAAGAAAAGTCAGACAAGTAACCGTTCCCGTTTTTGTATACTACGTTAAGAATTTTTTTCTTATTTACTTATGTGATTTTATTTTCTTCTTAGTTATAAAATTTCGAAAAATACAAAAAGATTTTCATTTTTAGAATTTTAGGGGGAGAAATAGTTAGTTAGTTAGTTAGTTCGCTTAAAAAAAAAAAAAAAAAAAAAACGGGGGAAGTGAGGAAATACTGAGCTAAAACTGAACAAGTAAATTGTCTAAAGTATGCTGATCGTAACGTTTAGACATGTCGGTTGTAGGATATATTGGTAGGCTTATCTCACTGAAACTTGACGAAAATTAATCATTTTTCAATTGGTTGTCGCAGATATCAATTTAATTTAAATCTTTATGGACATGTCTCAAAGACTGTCTAAATGATATCTGGAGATCAATAACAATTGAGAACACTGAAAACAACACAAAGCAGTCGAAATTAAATGTTTAATGTATTTTAATTAGCTTTTGTTGTGTAGTGTTTGTGGCTTTTCGCTGGATTGATTCGAAAATAATAAATATTAGGTGTAATATCAGAAAATAAATACAGTATGTCAGTAATATTTTGTAGCAATTAAGGGCCACTCCAGTGATTGTGTGATAACATTCTTGAATGTTTTGATCAAGATAAATGAAAAAAAAAAAAAAAAAAAAAAAAAAAAAAAAAAAAATCGCAATAAGAGATAAGAAACAACTTCAAAAATACCTTGATGGATGAACAGAAGTATAAGGTCGAAAGAAGATCATACTTCGGCTATTCCAAATAAAGGGTGAAGAAGTACCTAAAGACTTCACAAATACCTTGATGGATGAACAGAGTTATAAGGTCGAAAGAAGATCATAACTCGGCTATTCCAAATAAAGGTTGAAGAAGCGCTTATTCTCTGAGTGATATTTTGTTTCAACGATCAAGAATCACTGGCCCTTATTGCATGTGTAGTTGATGTAATACTGACATACGAAATCGATATTATGATATTACATCAAATGTTTGTGAAAATAGAATTGAAAAGGCTGAAAAGTTAAGAGGACAAATACACAAACATACTTGCAATCCTAATTATGATATAAATTTTGATGACTGTTAAAATTCAAATGTGTGTTGTTTTCTATGTTCAAAATATTGGGAGATCTTAGCGAGATAACCATTTTGAAAGAAAAACTGTCAAGTGAATGTTTGGTTAAGTTTAAGAGGACAAATATACCAATAATCGTCAACTGATATGTTAATTGTTACTACGAATGTGAAAAACGCAAAAAGAATGTGAAAATTTCAGTTTATTTAATTGTTATTTCAGTAGTTTGTTATAGTTAAAATTTCCTTGATTCATCAAAACAGAAAAGTACAAAAAGATTTTTAATTTTTAGTTTTAGTTTCTCTTTAATTTTATTTTTGTTAGTTTCTAAGGTTACTTGTCGTGACTTGAGCTCTAAAGGTGAAACTGAGATTAATTCGTAAAGTCAAAATAGTTGATAAAGTGTTTGGTTAGGATATCTGAATTGAGCTAAAAGTTTTACTTTGTTGGATTAATAACTTTTATGTGTCTAACGTTTACTTGGTATTGATTTTTGAAGAAAAGTTTTTAAGCTTATGATTTCGAAAGTTCATTCGTGCGAAGGTACAGTACGTTCGTACGAACCAATAGCTCATTCGTACGAACCAAAGGTGATCTAAGTTTTAACTGTCTGTTGGCGATACGCACGAACGAAGGCCCATTCGTGCGAATGTCTTTCACATTCGTGCGAATGTAAAGTGGGTATATATACTTTGCATCTGTTCGTTTCAATCACTTTTACTCATTCGTTAGCCATTCTAATTTCACCAAAATTTCAAACTGTTAAAAGGAGTTGTTGAATCCCGAATTATTGTGTAACTTTTCAGCCCGATCACAACCATATACATTACTTGAGGTATAACTAACGTTTAAAGGTTTAATGAGTGATTTTAAGTCCGTGTATAATCTTGATTAAATTGAACATCTATACATGTTGGTAATGGGTAATAGAGTTAGGGGTTACGTTTATCGGGACATTGTGAAGCTTTTGATGTAATCCTTGTGGTCTAAAACAGGTGTTTTTGAGAATCTAGGTTTTGGAATTCAAACTGTTATGATGAACTCCATTCGCACGAATGTATTTTCATTCGTGCGAATAGAATCCTCATTCGTACGAATGACAATGTCATTCGTGCGAATGTGAATATTGTTATCCGTTATTTATGAATGACTCATTCGTACGGATACACACTGATTCGTGCGAATGAAAGTCTACATTCGTACGAATGGCCATAAACAGAAACATTTAAAACGTTTGAATTTTAATTCTAACTGTTTTTGCTTCTCGATGTTTATATTTCTGTTTACAGGAAAATGGCTGAATCATCATCATCTCAAAGCACTGGTCTAGTCATTGGTCCAAAGAACAACATGTGCGCTTTCCTCGACGAAACAAAACCTCACTCCACGAAGTTTGTAGGGATTATTCGATTCTTGAAGCGTTCAAGAATCCTCAAAGCGATTTCTACCGAGAAAGTGCTTTATTTGTCTCACATCTCTGATTTCTGGAACAATGCCAAGGCGGTTCGTCAAGACGGCAAGGTTCAGATACATAGTAAAGTGCTCGGGAATGACATTATGGTTGACGAGCACGTCATCAGAGAAGTCGTTGGATTCGGAGATGAAGCGAAAATGCCAACAAATCTGAACGTGTACAAGGTCAGAGGGGCATTGTTGAGAATGCATTATGATGGTGATATTACGAAGGGGGTAATCACAAAGTCAGGTTTCAGTGTGCAATACAAGTACCTGTGTCACGTAATACAGCATTGTCTGGGTCCCAGAAAGGCAGGACATGATCAGATGCGAGAGACTCTTCAAAGTGCATTTGTCGCACTGGCACTGAACGCTCCATTCAACTTCTCGGCGATGGTCTTGCAGTTCATGATAGAGAACGTAGAATTCAAGAACAAGCATAAGTACTTAATGTATGCTAGATTCGTGCAAATGATCATTGATGAGAAGATTCCTGGCTTACAGAAGACTGAAGAAGATGTAGTCAAGCTAGATGTTATGAGTGACAGCACTATGGGACGCATGCTTGTCTACAAGGGCAAGCCGACACCTCAGGAGAGAAAGCTGATTGGACATCTCGCAAATCCTGAGTATGTCTGCCCGAAGAAAAGGAAATGGAGAACCGATGACAGTGACTCAGAGAAAGAGGATCTTGTTGTGCCTGTTCAACCTGATTCTGACGAGGAAGTGATATCTGCTAACTCTCCCACTATTGGTGCATCATCTGCTCAGTTTGAGTTAGTAGATGAAGAGGATGTTAGTGTAAGTGCTGAGGCAACTCCTTCAGTCCCGAAACGTAAAGCAGAAGAATCAATGAGGGATATAGTCAAAGGGAGAATCGCTAAACGCTTCAAGCATGTGAGACTCACTGATATTACTGCCAGCACAACCACTCCAGTTCCTCCTCCTGTGACCTCTCAGCCACAGCAAAGCATTCCAATTATAACACCTGCCACAACGATAACACCAACAGCTGGTGGATCATCGTCGGGGCCGACATCTGAGTCTGTTTAACTTCAGACTGTGAACGCTTTGCTATTGGAGGTTCTGATGAAGCAGAAGAAACAGGATGAAGAGATGAAGAATATGATCGAGCAGATGAAACAAAGGGAAACTGAGAGAGCAGAAATGGCTAAGAAGATTGCTGATCAAGATCTGCTGCTAGAGGAACAAAAAAAGGAGTTGGAGATTTATAAAGATAAGATTGAGTATTTGGAGGCGGCCACTAGTACAATTCAAGACTCGATGGTAGCTGGTGACGATGGAATTTTCAGAAAGAAAGCACTGGACGATGAATTTGCTCAACTGATTGGTGCAGATAGTGAACGCACGGAGTCTGGGGGAGCTGGTAAAGATCAACATAGTGAATCCCAGTATGATATTACTCCCATTTCACATAGAAAGTCCAATTTAACTCACATTTTGGATATGCAGGGGGTAATACAGTTTAGCATAGATCATGATCTAGAAGAGGGAGAGATAATGCATAGCTTATCTAAAGAACAGATTGCCGAATTAATTGCAATGAATCCTGAAGATATTGTGTCTGAGGAGTCTGCATCTGTTTCTGAAGTTAATCCTCCTACTTCTGATGCTGATGATGAAGAGATAGAGTTCGAGCAAAACGTTGATTCAACCGAACCTATCTATCAGTCAAATGATCTCCGAGACGATGCAGTTTTTGATTTAAATGATGAAGATCTTACTCGGAAATTAGATAAAAATCCAGCAGCCAGTCAAGCGACATCAAACCCAGAAGAGGTAGATGCAAAACGGGCTGAATGGATTCAAGCTATGAAAGAGTGTTTTCGCCCACCTCGTCAAGATACTGAACCGGCTTATACGAAGTGCTATTCCTTGAAGGGGGCAAAGACTGAAGGTCCGATAATAAGCTGGGCGTACTTGGAGGATCTGAATGTTTATGCGGTGAAGCGAGAAAGAGGAATCGATTACTTCAAGCGACTTCACGACTTGAAGACGTTGCCTTATTTTGATATGATGCAGCTGGCACGTCTTAAATTGCTCTACAGTGAAAAGGATGATAGAGCAAAATGGTTGGAGAAACGATTGAGATTTGAGTTCAGGAATAAGTGGGAGTACCTAAGGCCGCAGTATCCGAAGATTACTTACTCCAAAGATCGGAGTACAGGAAAATCTGTGAAGCGAGTCAAGTATCAAGCGCCAAAGGTGATAGAAAAGATTCCACTTCGTGAGATGAAGACTGGATTTTGGAGAAAGTTTAAGTGGTGGTATTATGATTATAGAACCACTGAAGCTGTCATCGTGTTAGAGCATAGAGGTGTTTGGGAAGCTGTGCGAATTTTTGATCCAATGTGGATTAGAAATCTGACAGATGATGATATCTACGCTTTGTATCTGCAACCTATATTCTGCGACGTCAAAGATATGGATCAAGCATCGCGTTTCAACAAGGTTGTGCGTGTGTGTTTTATTCACAAGATTCATGCATAAGAGGGCAGATCAAAGAAGTGTTTTGGGAAGCAGCAGATATTTTTGAAGACTGAAGACATAGAATCTAGTTCCTAGGGGGAGTTTGTAGGTGCATTTATGTAGTTACTAGATTCATATGTAATTAACGTTTATATCAGTCTTTATATTGTTTGATTGAATATCAATATTGAATGTTTGATTAGTTATAAGCTAGAACGTTTACGTTGTTATGAATTAATCAAATATGTGTTTCATAAATGTTTAAATGATATTCAAACTCGTTCGCACGGATAAGGATGATATCCGTGCGAATGAAGGTTACGTTCGCACGAATGAGAAAGTTAAACAGTTTGTTTATTGATATGGTTCATTCGTACGAACCAAAGATGGTTCGCACGAATAAGAGCTCGTTCGTACGGATAGGATTACATCCGTACGAATGAAATGTTGGGCCTATATATATCAGCTTAGGGTTTCAGTTTCGGCAAGGTTTTAAGGTTTTCATTGGTTCGTGCCGAATTGCTGCTGGTGTGTTTCTTGGTATTCCAAAGTGTTTATTAACGATAAACAATCATCCGAATAGTCTTCCTTAGGTCCGATCTTATCAATATTCATTGGTTTGATCTCGTTTCCGACGGTTACATATTCGTTAGATAATCATTGATCTATTTCCGCTAGGTTAGTGATACAACGTTGACTATAAGATCCGAACAACCCCAACAGAAATTATTGTGGTTGAGGAATGCTTAATTGGAAAAGGATTTGACGAGGAAATATATGAAACACATAGAATAGCAGAAAACTGCATTCAACCACACAGAGACAGAGAAGGGGAAACAAACATGCTTCAAGTGTATCAAGCAATGCGTGCAATTCCGCTATCAAGAACCAAAACTTGTATCAATATTTGTAAGGATGCAAGAGATGCCAACTTACGAAGGTAACTCCTTGTTTGTAACAAATAGAATAAATAAGTTTCCGTCACACACAAACAAGCATGATATTATGTAGCCTCTTTCTAGAAAGAAAAAAAAAACTATTCCCTAATGTTCATATCAAGTAAACCCTCTGCTCACGAGAAATGTTACATCCATAAATCCAGACAAGAAAAATGTCCCAAACGAATACCTAAAAATATTCTAAACATCACTACATACCGCAACTAAATCTCAATGTGGAATTTAGTGTGATTTATGAATGCTTAATGACGCAAGGATTCGATATCAAACACTTAAAACAGCAAAAAACTACATTCATGTCTGCATCTACAAGTGTAACGAGCAATCTGTTCATAGCTGATTACTGACTGTAATGCTCAAATCAATATAAATCTGAAAAGTACGGGCGGAAACTGTAGCAGAAAAGTTATACGGACAACATAAACAACCCATTACTAGTTACTCGTTAACATAGCTAAGGCAATTTTTGGCGTTTCTTTTTTTTTAAGGCAAGATTCACACACCTATTACACTTATTTTAATACTCTTATTCAGACTTGACCCCACAACCTCTTGATTCACGGTATCAGAGACCTCTATGTCAAAAGGCATGTTGGTAATGAGTCATGTTTTCCAAGAAACTTCTTGTTGTTTTCCGAGAAACTTCTCGGTGCAGAATTTTCTAAAAAGTGGGGTCATCGTCTTCAATTTTCTAACCCTTCGTACACGTTATTCCCATTGACTCGAAATCGCTTTCCCTTGCAATATTTTTCTTCGATGCGAGTCCCACAAAGACTTGAGAATGTAAGTCAACACAACACGTTCCACATACATTATTATATATGTATTCAATCTGTAATTATGAGTATATTCATAATGAAAATAATAAGTATTTCTAGTTTGCACTTGCAAATTCTAGTCATGCTGGCTTGTTTTGCTGTAAGCAATGCCGTTCAGTCAGACATTGATTGCCTAAGATCAATCAAGGAATCGTTGGAAGACCCTGAGAATTCGTTAGCTTCCTGGGATTTTAGCAATAGAACTGAAGGTTTCATCTGCCGCTTTTCTGGTGTCGAGTGTTGGCACATTGATGAGAGCAGGGTTCTGAATATTCGACTATCATATATGCGACTCGGAGGAACATTTCCAATGGGCATAAAGAACTGCACCAGCTTAATAGGGTTAGATCTTTCTAGCAACAACCTCAGAGGACCCATTCCTTCTAATCTTTCATATGTTTTACCGTTTATCACAAGTCTGGATCTGTCCAGCAATATGTTCTCAGGTCCAATTCCACCTAGCATTGGCAACTGCAGTCTCATTAGTGTTTTGAAGCTTGATAACAACCAACTTACAGGCCAAATCCCGGCAGAATTGGTTCAACTTAATCGAATCAAGGAGTTTAGTGTTTCTAACAATAGATTATCAGGACAAGTACCCATAATTCTCCATGTCACCATCCCATTTGACAACTATGCAGGCAACCTAGGGCTTTGTGGAGTTCCCTTAGCTCCCTGCAAGAATGAAGACCATGAAGATCACTTTTTTTTAGGGTTCGCCGTTGGATTTCCTCTTTCTACTATCCTTACTATATCAATTATGTTATGCTATTTTTCGAGAATGTCTATCAGCAACATGAGACCTTATATTTTCATGATCAAGAAAATAAACACAAGGAAGCATCACCTAATGATTCGAGAAAGCCCGCAACTCCTCTTTATGGAGGAAATCTGCAGCGAAGAGAGCAAGGTCCCCCCCCCCCCCCCTCCCTAATCTCTATATATACATCATATACGTACGTATAACACACACACCAAGAAAATTTAAAGGAAAAATGATCATCTGTAACTATGTCTTTAACACAGGTAACTGCCATGGAAAAGTATATTCGCCGATTCACTCTGGTGGAGCTAAAAATGGCTACCAATGATTTTGACAATAAGAAAGTAATTGGCTACGGAAACTTGGGAATCATGTACAAGGCAATGTATTCAAGTGGTTTGCTGCTTGCAGTCAAGAGGCTCCATAAGTTTGAGAACTTTGAAACAGAGTTCTTATTAGAAATAGAAATTTTAGGAAGACTACGACACACAAATTTAGTACCACTGTTAGGTTTCTGCTTTGAAATAGAGAAGAAGTTTCTGATATACAAATACATGAGTAACGGAACCCTTCATCAATGGCTACACTTTAAGCCACAGGTGGAGGGTAAGAAAATGGGATGGACTTTAAGGTTTAAGATCGCAATAGGGATAGCACGAGGACTCGCATGGATTCATTACAACAACGTACTACGGTTAGTTCATCTCAAAGTTAGCTCAAAGTGTATCTTGTTAGATGAGAACTTTGAGCCCAAAATATCTAATTTTGGCAGCTCGAATATTTTGATGAATACAAGCGGCATCCCCTTAAGTGGTTGCAATTTTGTGGTTCCAGATTCTAGTCCAAGTCCATACATAGAGGATGTTTATAGGTTTGGGATTTTGTTGCTTGAGTTGGTTAGTGGTAAAGAACCATCCATGAGCGAATTCCGTGTGATTGATGAATTTTTAATTGGACAAGGATTCGATGAGGAGATATATGAAACAGTTAAAATAGCAGAAAACTGCATACAGGCACACAAAGATGGAGCAATAGGCATGCTTCAAGTGTATCAAGCAATGCGCGACGTTGGAAAATCAAGAAACGAAATTTCTTCTGTGAATGTAGAAGATAATGAGTAGTAAAAATGTATATTAACCACTTGTTTTTCACCATAAAGAATTTTATAGCATACAAGTCTTTCTTGCATTTTAGAACACAAATTCATACCTCAGAGTTTGTTTTTTTTTCCCATCTCGTCTCTTGATGTATTCTATTTCTTATCTCTGCCTATAATAGTCTCTAACTATAGTTTTGTCTTCGTCACGTTTAGCAAAAAAACATAAGCACTCAAAGATATAGTTCAACAATATATTCGTATATTTACACCTATGTTGGCGATTTGTTGTCAAAAATATGGGATTAATTTGTTAACCAAAATAAAAATTTGATAAATATCGAACAAGTTCAGTAAAGTATGAAGTGCACACTTGTTTGAACTTATCTTGTTCGGGTCAAAGGGATGGCAACACCTGACGGGGTCCAAGGGACAGAGGCCCTCGGTGGTAAAAATGTCATAAAAATTTGACTTTGACCCGAATTTAACCCTAATTAATTGACCCAATTTTGTTGGTTTAACGGTTAATTATAACTACAAATTAGCAGTTTTACATTATCTAAATAACTCCCGATTTTGGTTATTAAATTCACATTACACAACACCATACATAGATTCATCATTCACAAATACTAAGTTTTATCTGATTGGAAATTTCGATAATACCTTCGAAATATTCTGATTTGAAAGTACATCACGACTCTCGGTAATCCTAAATTCGAAACCCGAATTACAACAACCTATTCAAATGAACCAACATAATCGGAAACTAGAATTAGCAATAGAGTGTGAACAGTCTCAGTTCCTATTTGGTACGTCTGTCCAGTAAGATGTGTATATTAGTAAGTACACACTAACTTTTCCAACTTCATTGATAGAATTTCCAGATAATGAACTTGTGTCTTTTTCCCATAAACAAACTAAAGAGTTTTATAAAGATCGACACAAACTAGATAAGGAAACAAACATATATTGCAGTAGCTATTTATCTAACAAACCAAAACAAAGGGTTCGGGATCACTCATTCATAAAGATATAGTCAAATCTAGTTTAGTATAAAATGAAACCATGATCAAAGGCGAAATTCATGCACTAAACAAATACAACGGAGAAGGGCGATCACTAGTCCTCTGAGGAATTTAGATTGTCCTTAACTAAAGTTTGATTCAATTAAAATAAATACTAAGGTAAACCAACCTGCATCCGCAAAACTCAGTCAATATCGAACACAAAGTTCTCAGAAAGAAAAAACAGTTAAAAGTAAATTGCACAAATATAGAATTTCGGTTCAGTTGGTAGAAAGAATATATACTAGATTGCAACAAAATATTATCTGACTCAAAAAACTTCCTGATTATTATATCATTTATATAACAACAAAATCGTCTTCGCATTTTAATCCTTAATGAACAAGTCAAGAGTGGGGCTTAGTGTCATCGTCTTCAACTTTCTAGGCTTTGAACAAGTCAAGAATGGGGTTTGGTGTCATCGTCGTCAATTGTAATACTTCATGGACTTTGTCATCTTCCCCTTACCCGATATTTCTTGAAGCGAGTCCCACAGGAGACTAAAGACTTTTGTTTTATACATTAACATAAGTGCATTTAATAAGTCTTCATGCAATACTAGTTTTACCGGTGGAAAGAAATGGTATTCCTAGTTTACTCCTGTGGATGCTAATTATACTAGCTTGCTTTGTTACAAGCGATGTTGTTGAGTCAGACATCAGATGTATTAGATCAATTAAAGAATCACTTGAAGACCCGTTGCAGAGTCTTTCAACCTGGAATTTCACCAAAAATTCTAGAGGTTTCATTTGTGGCTTTACTGGTGTCGTATGCTGGTCCCCTGATGAGAACACGATTTTAACTATCCTGCTACGCAACATGGGAGTCAGAGGACCATTTCCAATGGGGATAAGAAACTGCATCAGCATGCAAAAGTTAGATCTTTCCGGCAACTACCTCTCAGGGTCCATTGTTCCTGTTGATGCACTTTTTGGATGTCCATAGCTTAGCAAATTTATTATTAATGTTTATTTGTAATGTTGTACACCTAGTTGATTGTAAAAGTGCGAAATTCACCTATATTCGGTATGGGCTTAATATTCATCCGTACGGATGAGACACAGGCCTATATATAGTGAATTTTCTGCATCTTTTAGGTTAAGAGTTTTGAAGGTAGTTTTGGAGTTTTTAGGGTTTTGTAGGCGACCCGATCCGGCCGATCACCGGATATGGGAGAAGATTATGTTTAATCTTCTCCTTAGCCTAACCACGATTTCTCTGTTTAAACCATTGTAATCTTTAACGTTTATTAATAATATTTGGTTTATCTTTGATTATTCGTGTTTATCTCTTCCGTCTATTCAATCTATTGCTCGTTCTTGTTATATGTTCCTGATTTCGGACCAATAAATTGGTATCAGAGCCGGTTAACACCGAGCTCTTGATTTGGAACGAATTGAGATTGAAGACGTTAAAATGGGTATGTGTTTTCTCCACTTTTTGGTTATTCTATTCGATTTTGATGATGGTATTGGATGTTTGGAATAGAGGGTTTGAAAATCAGGTTATCTGGAGTATTTTGATGATTTTGGTGGTGAAAAACGAGATCAAAACGTCAAAATTAGGGTTTTGGGTCTGCGCAGCTGCGGGAAAAATGGCGGCACAGGTTCGTTCACCGTTGGATCGCTCTGAATTTTGGATATGTGGTTCAAGACTCATTGATGCACGTTCTGACCGGAGGGATTTTCGATTGGATTTTTCTACCGTGAGATATTACTGTCCGAATTTTCTGCAGTTTTGTGCAAAATTTTTCGTATATCGGTTAAAGTTACACGCATCACGTCTAGATCTGATGGATAATCTCCTATATTCATTGGGTCAGTATTAAAGTGAAAATGTGGAGAATCACAGGTTTTATTTTGTGGGGTAATCGGGAGCATCCGGTTATTTATGGGCCATCGACGTTATATTTATATATTCCGCGTATTTGTGATTCCGCTTTATGGAGGGAATCTGTTATTGGTTATTGTTTCGCAATCACAGATTTATGGTACGTGATCTTTGATGAATCTGAATATCTGCTGACTTGTTTTGGATTATTAGTTCGTGGATGGAGTCCTCTATTTTTTGCCTAATTCAGTTTGAGTCATGATAAAGACGATTTGAGCATCGATATCTATATATTAGGAGAAGCTTATCTGGAGGGGGAAGTTTACAGTTGGTAATTCATAACAGATTGGTTTATGTGAAGATTGTTACATTATTGATATGATCGTATCAGAGTCTGTAGAGTTCAGTCTCAGGGGGAGTCTTGCTGCTTATGGTTCTTTGGGTTGCATGTTTGTTCAAGTGAAGTTAGAGAAACTACCGAATGTCTACTTAGCATTTCGACAACAACGGGCGGAAAACGTTGGTTTTCGAAGTTTGATTTGTCACGTTTATTCTGGAAGACTTTATTGTAGCTTGAAGATTCAAGTAATCCTGGTATCACTGCAGAGACTGACTGAAGATTGCAAGAGGTGTCTACAACAATTTGTAAGCTATGTCCAAGGGGGAGTTTGTTGATGCACTTTTTGGATGTCCATAGCTTAGCAAATTTATTATTAATGTTTATTTGTAATGTTGTACACCTAGTTGATTGTAAAAGTGCGAAATTCACCTATATTCGGTATGGGCTTAATATTCATCCGTACGGATGAGACACAGGCCTATATATAGTGAATTTTCTGCATCTTTTAGGTTAAGAGTTTTGAAGGTAGTTTTGGAGTTTTTAGGGTTTTGGAGGCGACCCGATCCGGCCGATCACCGGATTAGGGAGAAGATTATGTTTAATCTTCTCCTTAGCCTAACCACGATTTCTCTGTTTAAACCATTGTAATCTTTAACGTTTATTAAAAATATTTGGTTTATCTTTGATTATTCGTGTTTATCTCTTCCGTCTATTCAATCTATTGCTCGTTCTTGTTATATGTTCCTGATTTCGGACCAATAGTTCCTTCAAATATAGAAAATGATTTACCATATCTCGTGTCCCTGGATCTTTCAAACAACAATCTCGCAGGTCCAATTCCACCTAGCATTGCCAATTTAAGCTTCATTAATTTAAGCACACAAAGATGGGACAACAAACATGCTTCAAATGTATCAAGCAATGTGTGCCGTGGAGATATCAAGAAACAAAATTTATGTATAAGATATATTTTTGCTGCGGTAACTTTACACCTATTCGAATGAACCAAAATAATTGAAAATTTAAGCAAGTAACAGATAATAGGGAAGATGATTACCCACATGCAACAACCCCATGAATTAAGATCGTCCTTAACCCAAAATTTTATCCGGTGAAAGAAATCTGCTTCAGTATAAAATATACAAGTTCTCTCGGAAACAGTTAAAAAGATTATCTGCTAGAACATAATCTTTTAAGATACATAAGTAATATCAGTTAAAAAGATTTCTAAAAATGTGCAGGCAGAAACTATAAAAGAAAGTAATATCCGTTAATTGTTCGATGTTAATACAGTTAGGGTAGTTTTCGACACTCTGTAAGTGCAAAAATTGTCATATGCAGTTAAATATATTTTGTTTGAATTGTGATTAGTTCCATGTAACAGTGCAGCAGAAATTTCCCTCCAGAAACCGTGTTTTCTGAGAAACTCCTCTTGGTGTAGAAGTCAAAGGGGTTGGAGGTCATCATATTTAATATTGTATTCCTATTTTTCTTCGGAGTGAGACCCACTAAAAAAGTAAGACTTTTTCGAATGCATAAAATATTTCTTATACATAAAAATAATTGTATTCACTATGTCATGAACAATAGATTCAAGATGGAAAGAATGTTTTTTCCTAGTCGGCATTTGCAGATGCTAATCATACTAGCTTGCTTCGCTACAAACAATGCAGTTGAGTCAGACATCAGTTGCCTAAGATCCATCAAGGAATCACTGGGAAACCCAAAGATGTTTTTTTGGAATTTTAGCAATAGTACAGAAGGTTCCGTCTGTAGTTTTGAAGGTGTCGAATGCTGGAATGACCAAGTGAGCAAGGTCATGTCAGTTACGCTACGAAACATGGGGCTTAGAGGACCATTTCCAATGGGCATAAGAAACTGCAAGAGCCTGACAGGGTTAGATCTTTCTGGCAACTACCTCACAGGACCGATTCCTTCTAATCTCCCAGATATTTTAAGATTCGTTGTATCTCTCGATCTATCCAACAACAGCTTCTCAGGTCCAATTCCACCTAGCATTGCCAATTTAAGCTTCATCAATGTTCTGAGGCTTGATAACAACCTACTTACAGGCCAAATCCCCCCAGAATTAGGTGGACTTGATCGCATCAAGGACTTCAGTGTCGCTTACAATCGGTTGACAGGCCAAGTGCCCATATTTCGCAAAGCTACCTTCTCTGCAGATTGTTATGCAAAAAACCTAGGGCTTTGTGGAGGTCCCTTAAGTCGTTGCAAGAGTGAAGACGATCAAGATGTATTTTTTTCAGGGTTTGAGATTGGATTTCCAATTTCTACTATCCTAACTATGTCAATAATGTTCTGCTATTTTCCGAGACTGTCTATAAGCAACATGAGACCTTATCTTCTCATGATCAGGAAAATAAACGGAAGAAGGCAATACATGATGATTCCAGAAAGCCTCCAAATCCTATCTACGGATGAAAACAGCAGCGAAGAGAGCAAGGTAAACTCCTATCTCTATATAGATATGCATGTATAAACAAACACACACACACACACACACCCACAAAGTACAAAGATAAATATTCGTATGTAACTATGTATTTAACAGGTAACTGCCATGGAAAAGTATATCTGCCGACTGACTCTGCTGGAACTTATAATGGCCACCAATGATTTTGACAACAAAAAAGTAATTGGCTACGGAAACATGGGACTAATGTACAAGGCTGCGTTCCCAAACGGTTTGCTGCTTGCAGTTAAGCGGCTACATAAGTTTGAGAGCTTTGAGAAAGAGTTCTTATTAGAAATAGAAATTTTAGGTAGATTGCGGCACACAAATTTAGTACCAATTCTTGGTTTTTGCTTTGAAACGGAGAAGAAATTTCTGGTATACAAATATATGGGTAATGGAACCCTTCATCAATGGCTACACTCTAAGCCGCAAGTGGAGGGTAAGAAAATGGGATGGACTTTACGGTTTAGGATTGCTGTAGGGATAGCACGAGGACTCGCATGGCTGCATTATAACAACGTCCTCCGGGTAGCTCATCAGAAAATCAGCTCAAAATGTATTTTACTAGACGATAAGTTTGAGCCAAAAATATCAAATTTTGGTTATTCGAACATTTTGATGAATACAAGTGGTATCCCTTCGAGTAGTTTCAATTTTGTGGTTCCAGATTCTAGTCCAAGCCCTTACAAGGAAGATGTTTATAGGTTTGGGATATTGTTGCTTGAGTTGATTACTGCTAAAGATCCATCTATGCGGGAATTAAGTGTGATTGATGAATGCTTAATGGAACAAGGATTCGATGAGGAAATACATGAAACACTTAGAATAGCAGAAACATGCATTCAAGCACACAAAGATGGAGCAACAAGCATGCTTCAAGTGTATCAAGCAATGCGTGCCATCGGGATATCAAGAAACGAAATTTCTGCTCATATATGTATGGATATAGAAGATAATGAAGGAGATGTGTAGAAAAATCAGTATTAACCAATTGTTATTCACCATATAGAACTCTATAGCATACAAACATCCTCCAAGCCGCTCTGTATATTCCCATTTTTTCTTGTTCTATGATTTATTGAAGTTTTTTTTTTTTGCATTTCAGAACACAGCTTCATCCACTCGGGCTTTTTCATCCCATCCCTTGATATATATACGACGGAGTATGTTTTAGTCTCCAACCCAAATAATCCCTAACTATAGTTTTGTAGCATATTAAGGGAACTAAAGCACTCACAGATGCAGTTCAAAAAATATGCTTATGCGGTAAATTTACTACTATTCAAATAAACCATAAATCATTGAAAAATTAAACTGAAAAAGAACGTGACCTTGATTCCGAACAGGCTCCTCAATATTATAGTTAAGAGAACATCATCCCGGCTGCATATACTCAACGAAATCATATCACTGCTTAAGAAAAAATGCAGCATTTTTAATTCATTTGATTCTTCCTCGTTAAAATTCTCAATATTCTGGTTTTTCTGTCCCTGTTTCGGATTTAGCACTCTACATGGATGGTCTCATAAAGTGAACATATAAGCATATCTATCCACTAAAATGTGTCAAAACAAATTACACAAAAAATTTGTAACTTTGACACAATTTCCAAATTATAAACTAACGTCTTATTTCCATTTCCAAGTCTTCAAAATATATCGTCTTTTGCGATAGTTATAGATGCTAATATATATTTTTGTTGACCCGGGATTTGATTCAAAAAATCAAACAATGGTTCAAGGCTAAACTCATGTGCAGAAAGATGATTACCCACATGCATAAGCTCGAGGGGCTTGACCCGGTCAAAAGGAAATCCTCTGATGAAGATTGAGGTTTATTTGGGTCTTGGGACATCATCAACAATTTTTTAATCCTTAATGAGCTGTTATAACCCATTGACTTCCATTACCCTATCTTTCTTGAAAATGAGTCCCAAAAGACGTTTAATATGACCGAATCCACCATGAACGCTTGAAACTCAACCAGATTCAAAATGAAAAGAAAAGGAATTCCTAGTTTGTGCTTAGTGATACTAATCGTACTATCTTGACTTGCTACAAGCAATACTTCTGAATTAGACATCAATTGCCTGAAATCTATGTTGGACCCATATTTTGTTGGACCCATATTATTTGTAACCCTCATTGATCATTTATCCTTACTGATATGATGACTGACACTAACTGAAATCTGTGTCTAGTAAATATTCGATGGACGTATTTACCTTACCGACACTATAGATTTCCCATTAGGTGATCGGAACTATGAGAGCTTAATATAAACACTTATTAAACACCACGGGACTAAATAATACACACTCCTAATTTGAGTGTGTATATAAAGGGATGTGATAAACCTTTAGAAAAGTTGGCTCATTTTATCATCACCATCTCTTTTATCCCAAAACACACACATAGTGTTTTCTCTCTAATTCTCCATCCTAACACGATCATCTCAATTTGGGAATCATTGATGGCTAATCTATTCAACAACATGCCTGGATCATCTGCAGGTATGTTAAATCTACATGAACCAATCTAATTTAATCCAACATGTGGTATCAGAGCCAATGGCTCGTGATTATCCATTGGTTCATGTTTATTTATCGCTTGGCTATTGCTATTATTGATTCTGCAACTTATCTGGCCGGCGGTTTGCGTTTTTTGGGTAAAAAATGGGATTTTTTGGACCTGGTGGCGGCTGCTGCAACCCTAATTTCGACGAACTTCGTCCGTACGAATGAAGGCTCATCCGTACGAACCTGATCTGTTCGTACGTACGGATGAAGCCATATACGTACGAACCTGATTTGTTCATTAGTACGAATCTGATTGGTTCATCCGTACGAACCTGATTTGTTCGTTCGTACGGATGAAGCCCTATACGTACGAACCTGACTTGTTCATTAGTACGAATCTGATTTGTTCATACGCACGAACGTAACTGTTGATCCGTACGAATCTGGGCTAAATACGTGCGAACCTAGGCTTACATCCGTACGAACTTAAACCTTACATTCGTACGAACCTAGGCTTACATCCCCTCGACCCCCGCTCGCTGACCTGGCAGCGGGATCCCAGCAAGGGGCTCAGCCCCTTGACCCCGTAAGGGGCGCTGCCCCTTAACCCCTGCTTTACTGTAGTGGTCACCTTATTTAGTCACCTTATTTATATGTGACCTTATTATACTTATGCACTAATATTCATGTTTTCATCTTTTGTTGCCCAAAGGTCAAAGGTGATTCCTATGATTGCAATTTTCCTTTAGCATAATAAACACGTAGGATATTAATTCTGCCCAAAGGTGATTTAATATACTTGTGTGCTTGAAAGGATTCTTATTATGCCTTAAAACATGATGTTCTATTTTGTTGCCCAAAGGTCAAAAGACAAACGTTGTGTTGCATAAACCTTATGCTCATAATTTTACTTAGATATTAGTTATTTCTGCCCAAAGGTGATGTAACATCTAAGTAGAGCCTTACTTTAGCTTATTATTTTGGTGTTTTTTAATAGGCTTACCTATCACTAGCTTCATTACTTATATGGTCTTAGTCTGAGGAACATTACTATTAGGTCTACTTATTTTAGACATTACTCTAGTTCTATTACTTTAAGAGACATTACTTAGTCTGCCTTATATAGCTAACTATGTCACTCTAAAATCTTCTATAATTCGTATCATAATCTTAAATCCTCCTTATTCTCCACTACAGTACCAAACTTCGGCATTGAGGCACTTACTGGTGCTAATTTCACTTCTTGGAAGGAGCAACTTTACTTAACTCTTGGAATGCTCGACATGGACTATGCTATTCGCCATGATGAACCCGCCGCTATTACTGCTGAGTCTACAGCGACTCAGAAAGCGGACTTTGAGAAGTGGGAAAGGGCGAATCGGCTGTCCCTAATGATGGTCAAGAACTCAATTCATTCCAGCATCCGAGGAGCTATCCCTGATAACGACAAAGTGAAAACTTACCTCACATCTGTTGAGGATCACTTTAAGGGATCGTCTAAGGAAACTGCGAGTAGTTTAATGCTACAGATGCTGACTCTTAAATATGAGGGTTCTAACGGTGTTCGTGAACACATAATGAAGATGGTTGACATGTCTCACAAGCTTAAGAATTTGCAAATGGAAGTCTCAGATAATTTTCTTGTGCACTTCATAATGACTTCCTTGCCTGCTCGGTTCGACACTTTCAAAGTGAATGATAACGCTATGAAAGATAAATGGTCAATAAGTGAACTGATTGCTATGTGCGTTCAAGAGGAAGATCGTCTTAAGCACATTCAACCTGAAGCTGCTGTTCACCTTACTACCACTTCAAACCCCAAGAAGAGGAAAGGTAACTACAGTAACAAGACTGAAAATAAAGTCCAAAATCATGGTGCTTCTACCTCTGGCCCTAAATCCTCGACAAGCAATACTAACTGCCCATTTTGTCGCTCCAAAGGGCACAGACAGAAAGATTGCTCTAAATTCAAGGAATGGCTAGCTAAGAAAGGTAACATTCTTTACGTAATATTTGATTCATTTACTACTGATGTTCCATTTAATACATGGTGGGGTGACTCTGGTTCTATGGTCCATGTGACCAATTCATTACAGGGATTCCTTACAATCCAGAAGCTACAAAAGGACCAAAGAAAGCTTAGAGTTGGAAATGGTGATCTCTTAGATGTCGAAGCCATGGGGACCTTAAATTTACATATGAATACCGGAAAGTGTATTAGATTAATAGATACCTTATATGTACCGAGAATTACTCGGAACCTTGTATCTATATCTAGACTTGATCTTGAAGGTTATGTAATTACTCATGGTTGTGGCAGGATCACTTTTACTCTTAATAATGAATTGTTTGGTTGTGGTTTTTTGGATGGATTACTGTATAAATTAGAACTAGATCATAATTTCTCACAGTCTTTGTTGTCTCTTAATATTGATGACATAACTAAAACAAAGACAAAATCACCTAAACAAGCAGAGAATTCCTCCACATTGTGGCATAAACGTCTCGGCCACATCTCACGAGATCGCATGACACGACTCGTAAAAGAAGGAATATTACCCTCTCTTGATTTTCGTGATTTTGAAACATGTATTCAATGCCTCAAAGGCAAAATGGCTAAAGGGAATAAGAAAGGAGCCACCAGATGTTCCAACTTGTTGGAAATAATTCATACTGATATTAGTGGCCCCTATCCCGCATCAATAACAGGACATATATCATTTATTACATTCATTGACGATTATTCACGTTATATGCACCTTTATTTGATTAAAGAAAAATCTGAATCCTTACAAACTTTTGTCTATTATAAAACCTTGGTTGAAAACCAACTTGATCATAAGATAAAAGTTGTCCGATCAGATAGGGGAGGTGAGTATTACGGTAAACATACTGATATTGGTCAAGCTCCTGGTCCCTTCTATAATTTTTGCAAGGAACAGTGCATAATTAACCAATACACCATGCCAGGTTCTCCTCAACAGAATGGTGTTGCTGAAAGGAGAAACCGAACTTTAATGGACATGGTGAGAAGTATGCTCGCCAACACTAACCTACCCAAATTTCTTTGGAATGAGGCCTTAAAAACAGCTGTTCATATACTCAATAGGGTTCCATCAAAATTTGTCCCTAAAACTCCTTATGAGATCTGGACAGGTAGGAAACCGAGTCTAAAATATATGAAAGTATGGGGCTGTCCTGCCGAAGCAAAAGTCTATAACCCTAACTTAAAGAAACTGGATTCTAAAACCCTTACATGTTTCTTTATTGGTTATCCCGAGAACTCAAAAGGTTATCGGTTTTACTGTCCTTCTCACTCTTCCCGCATCATAGATACGCAACATGCCACTTTTCTCGAAAATTCAGAGATCAGTGGGAGCACGACAAATCCTGATTTAGATTTGCAAGAAGTACAAGAAGCGGGGGGAAACCATTCGTCGGTTATTACGATTCCTCCGATAATTCCTCTTGTACCCAACGCTGCTCCCGCTATACCTGGATCTCCTAATGAACCGGTTGAACCTCCTATGCCTCCTAATCTAAACGCCGAAGAACCGCTTGTTCCTGAAGAACCCGTAATTCGGCTCAGGAGATCATCAAGGGCTCGCAGAAACACAAATTTTGATGATTTCGAAACTTATCTGGGTGAAGTTGAAAACATTGGGAAACTTACTGATCCAACCTCTTACCGAGAAGCTATGAATAGTGATCAGGCCGCTAAATGGATTGAAGCCATGATTGAAGAGCTCAAATCCATGGAGCGTAATGGCGTTTGGGTATTGGTTCCACTCACTGAAGGATCCAAAGTAATTGGATGTAAATCAGTGTTCAAAACCAAATTAGACCCGAATGGAAACGTCGAACGCTATAAGGCCAGACTGGTTGCAAAAGGCTTTACTCAAAAGGAAGGAATTGATTATCAAGAGACCTTTTCCCCTGTCTCTCGTAAAGATTCCCTAAGGATCGTCATGGCACTCGTAGCTCATTATGATTTAGAGTTACATCAGATGGATGTCAAGACCGCTTTCCTAAATGGTGACTTGCAAGAAGACGTATACATGCAGCAACCTGAAGGATTTATTCCAGAAGGTAAAGAGCACATGGTCTGCAAGTTAAATAAATCGATATATGGGTTGAAACAAGCATCACGACAATGGTACCTTAAATTTGATGAAGTCGTAAAATCTGATGGCTTCCTAAAGAATCAAGTGGATCAATGCACCTATCTCAAGATCAGTGGGAGTAACTTTATTATCCTTGTTTTGTATGTGGATGATATTCTGCTTGCAAGTAACAACTTGGATTTGCTACATGAGTCGAAGCGAATGCTTTCGCATAATTTCGACATGAAAGATCTCGGTGATGCCTCTTATGTTTTAGGTATCGAAATAAATCGAGACAGACGCAATGGTGTTCTAGGTCTTTCCCAAAGGGCTTATATTGACCGTATTCTAGAACGCTATAACATGCAGCACTGCACACCCACTGTGGCTCCGGTAGTTAAAGGGGACGTATATGGACCTCATCAAACTCCGAGCACTGAAACTGAGAAGGCTGAAATGAGGATGATACCTTACTCATCTGTAGTTGGGAGCATTATGTACGCTCAGGTCTGTACTCGACCGGATATCGCTTACATCGCTGGTATGCTGGGGCGTTACTTATCTAACCCCGGATTAGCACACTGGAAAGCGGCTAAAAAGGTTCTACGATATCTGAAAGGGACCAAAGACTACAATTTAACTTATAGAAGAAGTGACAACTTGGAAGTAGTAGGCTATTCTGACTCTGACTTTGCTAAAAGCAAAGAAGACCATAAATCTACTTCTGGGTATATTTTCATGTTAGCTGGCGGACCAATCTCTTGGCGGAGTCATAAACAGAAACTGACCACAACGTCTACTATGATGGCTGAATATGTTGTCGTTTATAATGCAACCTGTCATGGGATGTTGTTAAGGAACCTGATCAGTGGACTCAAACTCGTCAACTCAATTTCTAGACCATTGAAGCTTTACTGTGATAACTCAGCTGCTGTAACTTTCTCGAACAGTAACAGTTCGACTGGCGTTGGGCTGTATCTCGACACAAAGTATCTGTTTGTACGCGAACGGGTTGAGGAAAATGTTCTTTGTGTTGAGTACATAAGTACACATGACATGCTAGCGGATCCAATGACCAAAGGTCTTCCTCCTAATATATTCGTAGGACACGTGTCGAATATGGGGCTTATTGTACTTATTGGTCATTATTATTTATTAATGAAAATTTTCCTCCTTATTCAGATTTTGTTTGTCTATTATTTACACCTTATGCGCATAACTGTGTTGGACATTATTATAACAAAATTTGTCTTAGTTAGTCTATCATTGCTTATTCAGTTTTGAATTTGAGTCATAGTTTGACTAGTGGGGGTCCTGAGTAGATGTTCTTCTCTACGACTGTACTTATCAACTATGATTTCGGTTTTAAACAAAATGAGTATTATCTCGTACGGACTTATCAATACTCATAGATAAATGATCTACTCGGTCAAGTGGGAGAATGTTGGACCCATATTATTTGTGACCCTCATTGATCATTTATCCTTACTGATATGATGACTGACACTAACTGAAATATGTGTCTAGTAAATATTCGATGGACGTATTTACCTTACCGACACTATAGATTTCCCATTAGGTGATCGGAACTATGAGAGCTTAATATAAACACTTATTAAACACCACGGGACTAAATAATACACACTCCTAATTTGAGTGTGTATATAAAGGGATGTGATAAACCTTTAGAAAAGTTGGCTCATTTTATCATCACCATCTCTTTTATCCCAAAACACACACATAGTGTTTTCTCTCTAATTCTCCATCCTAACACGATCATCTCAATTTGGGAATCATTGATGGCTAATCTATTCAACAACATGCCCGGATCATCTGCAGGTATGTTAAATCTACATGAACCAATCTAATTTAATCCAACAATCTATCAAGGAAACACCGAAAGGCCCTTCAAGTACTTTTTCCACCTGGAATTTTAACCACAATTCTAAAGCTTTCACGTGCAGATTTATTGGTGTTAGATGTTGGAATGGAGATGAAAACAAGGTTATGAGTATTGGACTAACAAACATGGGACTCAGAGGACCATTTCCAATTGGCATAAGAAATTGCACCAGCTTAGTGAAATTAGATCTTTCTGGAAACTACCTCACAGGACGTATTCCTTCTAATATCGGAGATATTTTAAGATTCATAACGTTTTTAGATCTCTCAACCAACAATCTCTCGGGTCCAATTCCACCTAGCATTGCCAATATAAGCTTCATCCTTTATTTGTTTCTTGATAACAACCAACTTACAGGCCAAATCCCTCTACAATTAGGTGGGTTTAATCGGATCCAGTCATTTAGTGTTGCAAACAATAGATTGTCTGGACAAGTACCGACATTTCTCTTCGAAAACTTCTCTTCAGAAAGCTATGCAAACAACCTAGGACTTTGTGGAGGTCCCTTAAATGCCTGCAAGAATGAAGAACATGAAGATCTCTTTTTTTCAGGGTTTGCGGTCGGATTTCCTCTTTTTACTATCTTAACTATATTGATTATGTTCTACTATTTATTCGAGAATAAGTTGGCCCGAGCCCGTTTGCGATCATTGATAATACAACGGTTTCCATTATTCAATACTATTTCCCTATCCCTTATATGAGCAACATAAGATCTTATATTCACATGATCAAGAAAATAAAGGAAAGGAATCATAATCAGATTCCAGGAAGCCCACAAATCCTATTTGTGGAGGAAATTAGCAGCATGGAGCTAGCGCAAGGCAATATTACCTCTCGTTCTTTTACGACACAGAAATTTAGTCCGGTAATACAAATATATGTGTAACGGAACCCTTCACCAATGTCTACACTGTAGACCACAAGTGAAGGCTAAGAAGACCCGATGGGCTTTAACGTTGAAGATTGCAATAGGTATAGCGCGTGGACTTGCATGGCTGCATCACAACAACGTCCTCCGAATAGACCATCTCAAAATCAGCTCCAGATGTATCTTACTTAGACGATAAGTTTGAGCCGAAAATTCAAATTTTGAAAATTCAAATATCTTGATGAATGCAAGCGGCAACCCTTCAAATGGTGGCAATTTTGTGGTTCTGGATTCTAGGCCTTACAAGGAAGATGTTTATAGGTTTGGGCTTTTGTTACTTGAGTTGGTTACTGGTAGAGAACAAGTTACACGGATGAATTCCCAGACCAATCGTGTCTCGGGTAAGGAAATTATTGTGGTTGAGGAATGCTTAATGGGAAAAGGATTTGACGAGGAAATATATGAAACACATAGAATAGCAGAAAACTGCATTCAACCACACAGACACAGAGAAGGGGAAACAAACATGCTTCAAGTGTATCAAGCAATGTGTGCAATTCCGCTATCAAGAACCAAAACTTCTATCAATATTTGACCCGTTATCAAGTTAATATTGTCTATTCGACTAATATGTTTGTTGTTTTATGTATTCTATGCAAGAAAATAGGTAATACTAACGTTGTGTTCTAAAGTTTTAATTTTATGGGAAAGGAAAGTAAAGTAATCTAATGTAAAAAATTAAAATATTTTGTTCTTAAGTTTTTTTTAAGGGGTAAAGGATTGTAAAAGAAGTGATTGGAATTTTCGAGTTTTAAATTTTGAAACCTTTTTTATTAGTGAAAAACAAAGAACTTCTTAGTTTTAAATTTTGTTATTTTAACCCTAAAAAGGTTAAAATTAATATTTAGAGCTGTTAGTGCAATAATTTGAACCAAATCCCTTTTATTCTTGTGTTACGGTTTTTCCTTATGAAAACAATAACTCCAAGTATGTACAAAAATATTCATCTTTATGAAGACGAATAATCGATAATTTATGTGGTCGATTTCTTTAAATGTTCGGAAAGAGGAATTAGAGTGTACTTAGATAGCTTTGTTTGTTGGATCCAGTATACACGAAAGTCGCCTTCTTTCAGTCATTTGTTAAATCAAACAAATGTTAACATGTATATATGATAATTACAAGCGACATGTACATAAATTAAATGTATTGCAATAACAATAACAATTATTACAACATAAATAATGTTATATATTTTACTTTACAATATTTGAAACCTTTATACATTTCTTCGCGCTATCGCGGGTCAATAAACTCTATGATTTATTATCTTTTGTTTTGTAATAAGCTGATAAACTACCGTATAAAATATGAGCTTATAAACTATAAGCCGCAAATCAATACTAATAAATCTAAAAGTAAGCTCAAACGAACACGGTTAGTTTATTTTTCGTTGGTTGGTTTTTCCAACTTATTTATTTTTAAATTATAAAATAAGTAGAGAAAATTAGACTAACAGTCAAAAACTCAAAACAAATAAAGTTGTAAATACCAAAATAGACTAAAACAAACACTACTCAAAGTGAACTATTGAATAATATGAATATGACGTATAATTTATATACCATTAAGTTGTGATGAATAAAAGAATCTTGAACCATTAATGTTAACATATTAAATATTGTTGTGCACGATTGTCCTCGTATTAATTTTTATATTTTCAAATTTCCTGTTCCGCTATGGTTTTACACCATTGTAAATACCGAAGGAAAATGGTGTATCGTCTTTTGATTCAAAAGGGTTAACTACAAACAATGCGGTTTATGAATGAGTATCAATTTGTTCTCTTTGAACTTATCACAAAAAATAACAAAATGTAGAATTGGTTGAACCAACTTGACCAAAACCAAGCGTGTTCCGTTTGTTATAAAAGAAAATGTTGCGACTCAAGTTCAAGCTACTTAAGTCAATATAGCTAAAGGTGAAGGTTAGTTTTTGCTTTAAAGATTCACAAATGAGGAGATTTTAAAATCCGCATATATGGTTTCGTATGATTTATTTTTATACTACACCAAAATGCTAAATTAAATTAAAATAATAACATTTTGCAACTTGGTTGCAAACGGTTCATAAGCCATATTTTCAGTTGGGTCGGTGGGTCGGGTCTGAATAAAAACTTATATTTTTATGTTTTTTTTCTAATGAATGTTTCGGGTTGGTTTTTAGTTTAAGGTGTTTGGTTTAATAAAAAATATCGGTATTTTACTTTGTTTACCTTTCTGATGGACCTATTGACCTAAACGTTATGACTTCAAATCCGGATCAGTAGTCATGTACTTGCAAAGTAAATGTGATATTTGTGGACAATGGATCAAATCACGATGATGAACCAAGACTTTTAAGTTGTCTTTATTGACAAGATAACATATTGTAGTTTCATTAGGTACAAAATTATCATATTTACAAAAATCATTCAAGGAGTTTTTTAAGTGATTTTGTGGCTCATTGAAGATGGCGAAACGCGATCCTTCATGCAGCGGTGGATAAGAATTAGTCGTAGTTTCTTCATAATACAAATTACCGAAAATATATAGAAAAACGACACTATTCCCTTATAATCCCTTCTATAAAAAACATTTTTTCTTTTTAAAAACATACGATAATGAAAATGAAAACCATATAAACTTAGTCATACCGGCGTATTATAACAATAAACCTCTCTTTAAATATATGATGGTCACCAAAAACGTATAAAAAAACGTATAGAGTAAATAAAAAATAAAAACCATTCTACTATCTTTTCATACTAACTATCATATTATTATCATTCCCGGTTCATAGCATGTCGTTGCGGAAGCCTTAACCGGACATGATCCGCCGGAGACTTAACCGCAACACCATGCCAACAAATCCCACCTCGACACATTTCACGTCCCACGTCATCGTCCTCACCATAACCCCGACTAACAATCGTCCATGTAGCAACTTTCCCACACACATCCCACGTAAGCGTTCCAACTAACAAAACCGCAACCACTAGAGTCGAAATAACCATCACCATTACTCCACCATAACAACGCCCGGTCACCTGCCCGTAACACTTTATCCCAACTATTACCACCAAGTATAAGATAGTTAAGTTACTAACTATAATATCGGAAATTGTCATTATAAGGACATAAAACATAGGGTTACAATTATAAGACAAGGTTTGGGGAATTTAAGGATGGATGTTTGGTCGGGTCGGGTTGGGTTTTTCATATGTAGGTATAGTGGATTTTACGAAACAAAAAAGGTTGGCTTTTGGCTAGCTTGTTTCACTCGTTATAATCATGATATGATATGATGGATTGATGTTATTGGGATAGAGCTTATCCATTAATTTATCTAACTCATTATTAAATTCATATTTTTTTGAGGAAGATAATCCAACTTTAAAAACATATAAATTATATTTTCTATGTGACTTGTATTTTAGCTTGTTTAAAAGTTGTAAAGGAGCGTCAACTTATAAACTTATATGCATAAAAGCCCGGTCACAACTATTTTGATGTCGTGGACGAGAAGGTCAAATTATGTTCTGATAAATTTCGTCAACAATAATCATATTTAAACAAGGTGGCAATGTCGTGTGTATATATATATATATATATATATATATATATATATATATATATATATATATATATATATATATATATATATATATATATATTGAAAATCAGAAATCTTTCTAATCTAATAAAGGGGACTTAGGTATGATGTCATAAACATGACATGGCAAGTATTGAGGTTGTCCACCTAGGACAAAATTAAAATAGGGTGATGTCATCATAGTAGTATGGGTAATTTTCTAGATTTTTCAATTTTTTAATTAAATAAACTAGCTTTTATTTGTTGATATGCAACAAGTTTCTTTTGATATATTTTTTATATAATCCCGTGTTTAACACGGGGAATAAGCTAGTAGTAGATATATATCTTATTAAGAAAAAAGAAAAAAAAAAGTAGATATATATCTTTATTCAAAAGCTGTAAAAAGAAGTATTCAAAAATTCTTTTTAATTGTAAGTATTTATAGTTATAATTAGAGTCTGATTGGTTTATAATAGGAATGATAAAGGGAATGTTAATATGTAATGGTTTGAAATAAAAGTTTTAAAAACAAAATATATAATTTAAATATATTTTAGTATAGAAAGATAAGAAAAAGAAAAATAATGATAGATGTATGTGAAAGAGAAAGAGATAATAAGAGAGATTAGAAGGGAGAGAGAGAATCCTTTTTATCTAATAAATGGTTTTTATCTAATAAATGGGAGATGAGGCTGATGTAATATGGCTGAGTTGGCACTTCATTAGACTATCCACATAGGACATGATGTAAAATGATGATGTCATAATCTTATGTTTAATTTGATTAGGTTTTTAAAGTTTTTTTTAAATCCCACTTTTATGTGATAGAATAGAAAAAGCCAGGTCTTGGGCCTTGTGTTGTTTGTAATTGGCAAATTGACTACGTTGTTCTTGGAACAAATGAAGCGTACTGAATACACTTTATTTATTTTTTTGAAAATAAAAGAAAGGTGGCTTTGATATGTAGCGTGTCTTGAAAGGATAGCTGCTTATAATTTCATTGGTCAGATAACTGAAGAGACTCGCTCGGAAAAGGAAGCTTACGCCACCACCTATTTCCCAACCAATGGTGTTAAAGTTTTTTGAATCCGCTCCATTTTCTCCTTTCCGTCTCTCTCTGAATTTCAAATTATATTCAAAGATTTTTAAATCTCAAGTATCTTCACCAAAGAAAGAAATTGAAGACGAGAGTGCTAATAAGGTATGAAACCTTATAGTTGGTTTTATTAAAAGTTCAGGGTCTGTTCTTCATTCGATTTTATGAAAAACTATTGATTTTGGCTTTTTGTATTTTTTTTAAGCCAAATTCCATACAACGAAAGAGAAATGAAGCAAGAGAAGAAGGAGACTCTGGGTTTAATAAATTGACTCAATAAGTCTTGGGTTAATTGTTTGAGAATGCATCGAACTTTACACCAAAAACTATTGTATGCATCCATCTTTTAAACCATCTATTGTATTCAGTTATCTTTCAAATTAATATATAGTATGCATGTGTTTACCTTCTCTTTAGGTAACCGGTAATTATTTATTTTTAATAATCATTTTATAATATATGTCATGCCACGTAGGATTTCTCAATAAATTAACCCACTTTGTTGACTTTCTTTATGAGTTTCAAAGTCTTGCTTTTGTTCCACACCCCACAACCCCACAACATTTCATCACCACTAAAATCCGGCAGCCACCATCCTACCACCACCACCAACTTTGGCAGCCAAAAAATCCGGCAAAAAACCACCACTCCGACAGCCACCACCAACCCCTAATCCCTTCGCTTTCTTCCACCACCATTTCCTCCGACGAACCACCAACTTCGTCGAGCGCGACGACACCCGCGGCAGTATCACCAATCTTGGATAAAGACCACCATCAGATACTTGAACTGGCTTTGACTTCATTTCTTTGTTACTTTGAGTTCGTGGCGTAGTACCACGTAAAGTGGACCAGAAGAACTTAGTTGGTAAAAAGTTCAGGTTAGTTGGTAAAATCACCCATGATTTATAGAAGAACACAAATGATTTTGATATGAATATTGAAACCACTATTGAGATTGAGCTCATCTAAAGGTTATCTCAACAACAACAACAGGAAGATTAAATCTAAAAAGTAAAAAACTTTATCTTTAATATATTATTTAATTTAATAATAATAATATAGGTATAAATGAAGATTAAATCACAAAAAAATTAGGATTTTTAAATTTTTGGTTTGATGATACGTGGCTGCCACGTCATATATTAAGTATTAAAATATATAAAACCTGATCCACGTCATCAAGGAGCAGGTTAAAGGTTAAATTGTGCTGACATTAGACTAATTTGGAAGATAACTAAATACAATAGATGGTTTAGAAGATGGATGCATACAATAGTTTTGGGTGTAAAGTTCGATGTATTTCCAAACAATTAACCCATAAGTCTTAAAGGTACAGACTTTTTCACATAAATTTTTTGGATTCAAGAAGTAGTGAACACCAACATATCAAAACCATTCCAACTCTTTGATAAAATGCCAAAATAAAATACAAGTTAGAGATTTTATAAATTTTTCCTCTTGGTGTTTATAATATTCGTTTGGAGCTAAAGTTACGTTACATCTTAACTATTTGTGAAAATATAGAATTATAGAGTTAGGGTTCTACTCAGGTTTTTTTTATTTCTGTTATAATCATTTGAGTTTGATATTATATGTTCTTAGACAAATATTTTCTTTCTCTATTTATGTATAAGGTGATTACTGATTAGGGATAATATGTTGAAGAGTGTTAAGGAAGCCAGGAAAGCCTTTCGCCCGCCATTATTATTACCATTCTTGACCTAAATATTCAGGAGGTTCGATCCATGTGAGGACTTGATTGACTATGAAATACGGACTGCCATACAGAATTCGACCGACCCTAGATCTGCATTATTTGTTCCAGAAGTAGGTATTATTCTGAATTTATAGTTTTCTCTATATTCTGTCACTTCTATGATTGATATAGTATTTGGGTGGATAAAAGTTTATTGTTTAACATGCATTTGTAGGTTCCATTTGAAGTTCTTATTAGAAGACAGATTGCTCATTTACTTGATCCAAGTGTTCAGACCGCAAGATTTATTTATGATGGTCAGGGATCAATTAAAACCCATTCGTTTCATAATGACCATCTTAAAATACTTATTTAAATATTTGTTTTGTCTCAAATGAGCCATCGTTGTATGGTTAATGAGCTTCAACAGTTTCCTGCTCTAAGAAAACAAATGGACGATGTTATAGGGGATTTCTTACGAGACGGTCTTCAACCTTCTGAGACTATGATTGGTTGCAATGTTGAAATGGAGGTATACATATTACTGTTGCTATTACCACCTATTTCTATGTCATGAAAAGGTATGGCTTTCATTTGTTTTTGCAGATGGATTATATAAACACTTCACACCCTAATTTTATTGGTGGGAGTAAGGCCGTAGAAATGGCAATCAAGCAAGTCAAGTCTTCTAAGGTTACAACAATGGTTCCAAAGCAGAAGATATAACCGTGAATAGCGTGATTTTAGTTTAATCAATTTTTACCAACTACTAAGTTTTGGCCAAGTTTTGTTGCCCAAATTTGTTTAAATAAGCTTAAAATAGAATGTGTAAATGATTGATTTGATAAACTTGTTTGTCGTGATCCATGTCATCGGAAGCTATCATGTATTTATCTTGGTTAATCATTAAGTACACTTCTATTACATTGCTTTTCGTTACAAAAAAATTAATGAAAAATAACAAATTTACGTTTCAGGTCTACGCGATGCCTGTATTTGATATGCTACAATACTTTTTGGTGGTTAAGATGAAATTTAAACCGACTAAATTCCTTCGATTCGTGGCACGGACTTCTTATGTTCGTAGGGATATTCGTCCTCAAATATTTTATCTAAGTCATATTGGTTTCGCGACTAATTACTTTTTTGTGTCTATGGATAATGCTCACAATGTTCCTGGCTATAACATTCCCCTTTTTCGGAGGGCTTTTGGGTTTCTTTGGAGGCTATTGCTCCAACTACATACTTTGTAAGTCAATTTATCATTATCTCAAAAATATCGTTATACGCCAAACTTACCAAAAGTTTTATAATATGACTCAAAATTGTTATTCTTTATTGGCAGCTTCCTTGTATCATGTGGCTAGCCATCAAAAAAGACTTGTAGTCAGTCTCTCATGATTTAAAGGATTAAGATCTTCAACCTTTGTTCGAAAGGGTGTTAGTTGCTGTACTTTCAAGACATTAGATTGCTCTTTATTGGAAGTGTTGTTTTATTACTCTTGTGTGGTTTTTCTAATGTTATTCACTCATGATTAGTTACAAGAGTTGTGGGTCTGTTTCGAAAGGGAAAAATATTGTTTCAAATAGCCTAAAAGGATCTTGTTTACCTTTTTTAGAATTCTGGTGTTAATCATGTTATTTATGATTCATTATGAGGGTGATTATGAAAAAACGAATTTTGGGAAGTGATCAAGATGCCTTGCACTGGACTTCATTATGGTTTGATGACGGTAGAGAAGCAAAATAATTTTACATTATATCGTATGTAGATTAACAATTTTTTATTAACCATTTTAACGTAATATATTTATTCAATCTCGTGTATTACACGGGTATTAAGCTAGTAGACCTATTATATGGGTTGGGTTTAGTTAAAATCTTTGTTTACGGTTTTTGTGAAACCTATATATCTAAAACAACCATTAGAAAATACTTTCAAACCCATTCCTATAATCTTAAATCCATAAACCAAACATATATTTATAGTTTTTAAGAGTTTGATATACGACATATTAAAAGTTAGGTATATAAACTAGATTTTAGAATAAATTACTTACGTTTAACATTTTCTTTGTTTTAGCTTTTTGTACTTTGATTTTTTGAGTTGTTTTTGTCTTGCACCAATTTGAGAACCACAATTGTAAATGTATTTGATTGCATCAAATTATATTTCTTTTTTTATAAATTTCTATTATAGACACTTAAAAAAAAAAATCAAAATTTAACCTTACATATCCCTAGCTTTTGAAAAAAATTATTTGATGAAATAAACATGATAGATGTTAATAAACTAGAGAAATAATTGGTGAATCATTAGAAAAAACTAAATGTTACACTTAACGTAATTGTAATTTGTAATATCAATTTACAAATCCAGCAAAAAATAAAAATGATCTAGTTATTTTATAGTTAGTCGGTTTCGGACAAACCATGTATATCCTTTTTTTATTGCAAATTCTAATATCAATTTATTCATGCTAATTGTTTGTTGTCTTTTGCCCGCTGAATTTTTCACTTGGATAGATTTCAAAAGAAGTCATAAAGCACACTATTTTGACGACAAGTATTTACAAACATGCATTTGTGCAAGTATTTTTGAACTTTTATCAAATAATTATCGTTAAACCTTCTCACATAAATATAGACCCACAAGAAATTATCCTACATTTCGATCTTTGAGGAACACGGTTTAACCTATTGCACAAGTTAAGGATGTATATGATCCAATTTGAAAATTTGACACAGCCAAATTATTTCCCTAAACCGAATCATATAAATCAATTAAAACATGTTTGGTTTGGACGGTCTGACCGTAAAAATCACAATCATATTATATTATCTTCATTAAAAATCCCATTAAATAGATCTACTCATCGATTTTAGGCGAAAAGTTTTTTTTTAAAGAAAATATATCACAAAAAATATTTTTCTAAACTAAATCATTCAAATTAAACAATTTTGTGCAAACCTACGATGATGTCCTCTTGCAGATTAATGTTGGCTTGATATTTTGTGCAATTTTCACTTACAAGTTACATCTATCTTGTATTTCAACAAAGGTTTCTTAGTATCTCTTTCGACTAGTCTAAAATCCTTCAATCAATAGTTGGCTAGTTAGTTTCGAATGAACCATATACATTCATAATTTAGATCTACCGTCACATATGTTGAAATATATACGATGGTTATCGATTACCATCCGCTAAAACTTTTTCGTCTTTTCAATTATTAGAGCACCCGGAGTGATAATGAGTGACAATGTGGGTTGTGGGGGTTGTGGGGAAAAACCTGATGACGTGGCAGTGAGAATGAGGATTGTGAGATTGTTGAGTGGTATGATAATGAGAGTTGTGGAGGTTGTGGGATTATTTTATTATTATTATTTTTTTTCTTAAAACATTAAATAAAAGATAAATAAATAATTAAAAGAATATAAAATATTAAAACTTAATAATTAAAACATTAAATAAGATAAATAAAAAAAATTACAAATAATTAAAACAAAAACAAATAATTAAAACAATACAAATAAAAACTAAACTAATTCATCCCGTATTTTTCTAGGATTTTTATTTTCTCCGCTTCGACCCAAGCCGCTTGTGCCGGCGGCATCCCCTCCGTGCTTTGTTGAAGAAACATCATATCGTCTGTTCTTGCACTAGAGTAAGCCGCTTCTTCTTGTCGGATAGCCGCTTCTTCTTGTCGGATAGCCGCTTGTTCTTGAGCCTGGAGGGTTTGCGCCTTTTTTTCCGCGGTTTTCTTTTTTGTCTTCGTAATCTTCTTCAAGTGTGTCGCGATGAGCCCGCAAAGCGTCGACGACGAAGATGTTTGCGCCTTATCGGAGGCGTCGGATGATTCCTTTCTTTTACTACCTCTTTTTTTCCCCTGGAGGTCGTTGTTCTACATCATCCGCAAATATATCGTCCCCTACGTCAACGTCGTCTAGGTTGACGGTATCGACTGGAGGATCTAACTTGACAAATGCACGCCATCTGCCGTGATCCTTCCAGATTTCCCAGGCCTTCTCATGCTTAAACTGCGAATGCTCGACCTCATAGTACATTTGCCTAGCCGCTTGGTAAAGAGCCGCGTCGTCGGTCCCGCTTTCCCGATTTCTTACCGCCTCCGCATGGTGGCCGATAAAAACCTTGACCAAGGCACTCATCGCCGTAAACTTGGAGTTGATGGACTCCTTGCCTCTCTCCCCCAATCCTTGCTCCTTCGCCTCTTTGTTGTAACCCACAACGATCCGTTGCCAAAATGTCGCTTCGGGTTGGGCGTTTCCTCTGGCGGCATCTTCCGAGATAGCGCACTACATCTGTGCCAAAAGGACCTCCTCTGGGACCGTCAATTGCATCTTTTTGCACGTCTTTTCTTTTTCGGATTAGACGTGGACGGTCGTGGGGTTACTTCGACCACATCGTCTGTTTCTTGGACGATTTCTTGGGTTTCTGGAACAAAAGTTTGTGTTTGTTGGGTTGGAAAAGTTTGGGGAAGAAAAGTTTGGGATTGCATCATAAGATGTTGATGCATTGCGAATTGTTCGGGAGTGAACATTTGTTGTGGGGGTTGTGGTTGTAGAGGTTGTTGCGTTAAATAAGTGTTTAGAATGTTGGGATTGTTGTTGGTTAAAGTTTGGTATTTGGGTTGGACATAGGGCGTTTGTTGTGCCGAAATAGTCAGCGAAACCGGATGGTGTTTGTGATTGTGGCGTCGAGGGAGTGTTTGCGTTTGTTTGGGGAGCGTTTGAGGAAGATGAAGACATTTTGTGTTTGTTTTGGGATTGGTATGAGATTGAATTGGATTAAGAATAAGATTGTTGAAAGAAGGTGTGATTTTTTTTGGTTAAAATGGGGTTGTATTTATAGGTGAAATTTGGAAGAAAAAAAAATAAAAGAAAATATATATATATATATTAAATAAAACGGTAATAATACCGTTGGGTGAAAAAAAAGAAAAAAAAAAAGCGAGAATCTTGGCAACGACCCGTTGTGGAGACAACAGTCTCCTCACAACGAGCTCACAACGAGGGGACCTCGGAGTGGTAACGAGCACAACGCTCGTTGTGAGCTCCACAACGAGTCCACAACCTTACCACTCCGGGTGCTCTCATAGTGTTAGAACTTCTAATATCTTCGATAACAATAATAATGTAAGCTCAGTTACACCATTAGTAGCAATAACTCAATTATCAAATTAGCTTTTAGGGATTATATGAAGATGATGATGATGAATCGATTGACGATGATAAGAGGTGGAGGAGGGTAGGACACGTGTTGTAGAGGTGGAGGAGGGTGGACACCTATTGTACAGATGGAAGAGGCGAACTAACCTCATGAAAGTCGTCTGTGGTACTGGTGACACCGGACTGGGCCAGGCAAAAGCCCAACAAAATCGGGTAAAAGCCCACTTTGGGCACAGTTTTTAAAAAAATGTTGACATTTAATCTTAAGAGTAATAACAATATAATAATAATAATAACAATAACATAACAATAAGTAATAAACACTACTATATACATAAAAACAAACAACATTTACCTCTCTTTAAAAATTCATAAATTCAATACCCACCACCGTAAACAAATTCCGTTCTCCGGGGACCAAATTCCGGCAATACATGGCCGGCGCAGCGTTCGGTCAGCTTAATCTCGACGAGGCACCTTCATGGGGCTCTCGAAGCGTAGATTGCTTCGAAAAACTCGAACAAATCGGTGAAGGAACTTACGGGTACAATTCCGTGCCCTAATTTCAACATTATCGTTTTTCGTAATTAATCGTTGTTATATTCACTTAATTTAATCATTAATACATTAGCTATATATATATATATATATATATATATATATATATATATATATATATATATATATATATATATATATATATATATATAATAGGATTTATCATTTGTAATTAGGTTATATACTTGTTAGCAGTTGATTATTGATGTATACTTTGATCGTTTTTTGCTCGTAGGATTTCTTCGGTTATCCAGTTTGTTTAGTTATTAGTTAAATATAAGTTATATGATTAAATTACTACTTGCTTAAATTCTAAGTTAGAAACTCGTCAACCGTTGATTATATAATTTATTTATATACTGGTTGAATTTACTTGAGAGTGATTGTAATTACGTTATTGATGTATAATTTGATCATTTTTTGCTCGTAGGATTTCTTCGGTTACCGATTTTGTTAGGTTACTAGTTACTAGTTAGTTATATGATTGAATTAGTGATTGCTTAGATTTAAGTTCGAAACTCGTCAACAGTTGATTATATGATTTATGTATTTATTGTTTGGATTTACTTGAGAGTGATTGTAATTAGGTTAGGAAAGTGTTTGCAGTTGATTATTGATGTATAATATGATCGTTTTTTGCGCGTAGGATTTCTTTGGGTGCTGATTTTGTTAGGTTACTAGTTAGTTATATGATTGAATTAGTAATTGCTTAAATTCTAAGTTAGAAACTCGTCAACAGTTGATTATATAATATAATATGTTTTTATTGTTTGAATATACTTGAGAGTGATTGTAATTATGTTTGAAAAGTTTTAGCAGTTGATTATCATGGAATTTGTTTGTAGTTCTATCATTTTTTTCGGTTACTGATTATGTTTAGTTAGTTATATGATTGAATTAGTAATTGCTTAAATATAAATGGTAATTGTTGTATCTAGGAAAGGAACTAGTTAACATTTGATTACGTGTAGTTAGTTATATAATTGTTGTATTTGTTACTTGGATTTACCGGAGAGTGATTGTAATTAGGTTAGGAAATTGTTAGCAGTTTATTATTGATGTGGATTTTGAATTTATGGAAGGTATCAAGGTATTCTTTGTGATTTGATCGGTTTTTGTTCGTAGGGTTTGTGGTGACTGATTGTGTTTTGATTTGGACGTTTAGTTAGTTATATGATTCAATTAGTTAGTATTTGTTTGAATTTAGTTGATAATGGTTGTATTACTATTTAGTTTAGAAATTTGTTAATATTTGATTATTGACGTGAGTTTTGAATTTTGGAATTTGTAACGGAAAGGGTGTGTTCAGTGAATTCCTCCCCAGTCCTTTCCAAACTTAAGGCCTTGATGAGTAGCGGTTAATAACTGCCTATATGGTATTAATATATGGTTGGTTTCTTTCGATTTGATGACGAGGAGGAAAGTTAGATTATTTGGTGTTTTTTGTATTTTTATATTAATTATATCTGAAAAATGAACCTGTCAGTTCGTTGTCATGCTATTAGTGGTGGGTCAGCTATCCGCATTCACCGTCATCATTGGAAGACCTTTAATGAAAAGGACGCAATGGTCCACGTGATCTACAGCCTCACAGTGCTCATGACTGGTATATGGATCTTTCTATGTCGTGGTGACCTTCTAGAAGCTTCGCCAGAAGCGACTAGTCGCATCCCGAATCCCCCTTTCGGCGAGCTTTTGCAAATAATATATATATTAGCTTTAGTTATAGTCTTATAGAGGAACAAATGTAAAAGCGTCGTTTAGGCTTGCTTTTATGGTTATATCGAGAAGGCATATAAAGGAAGATATAACTCCATGTGTAGGTGGATTTGTGCCGTGTTGGACATGAACTTAAGTATATACTTAAAAGGGCATACCTGTTTTTTTTTATGGATGACGTCATTGATACCAGCATATCTTTTATGAAATTACGAAAATGATGCTCAATGTTTTTGAGAGTTATTGTATTCCCTGTCAAAAAGTTCAGGAAATAATTAAATAGCACATCCAATCCATAGAATATTTCTTCCTTCTTAAAGGATGGTTAATTAGTTATGACGACACTAAACAAATAATGACCTCTGAACTATATCACTGACATTATTATATGTGTCTATGTTTTTTGTGTTACTATGTGTGCTACATCGAATAGAATTTTCGATGTCAGTATGATGGATTCCTGCCCGTGACATTATACCAGAACCATTATCATTTGTGTATTTACTGGCATAGCATTTTCTTGAAAATGGACCAATGATATATGAGGAAATGATACCTAATGCCATTTAAACTTTCATATTTAAACTTCAAAGACCATTTATATGCATGTTGAAGGCTTAAAGCCTTTTGTCCTCATCAGTTTTGACAAAATAATCAGAGTGAAATAACATTAAAGAACTGGCTAGAAGAAGGTGTCAATTACATAGAACAAAACCTTAGCGTGTTTTTCTTTTATTCGTGTGTATACATGAGAGTATTAGATTGCAACTCAAGTTTTTGATTAAAGATTTGTGTGCTTGAAGTTGAATAAGTTGTGGTGTCCTCATCAGTTTTGACTAAAAATTCTGCCTTATTATTTTTTTCTCTTTCGCTTTTGCACAGTCAAGTATACATGGCCAGAGAAAAGAAAACTGGGGAAATTGTTGCTTTAAAGAAGATACGAATGGACAATGAAAAAGAAGGGGTACTTGGTTCAATTTTTTTTGACGACATTCTTTAGATGTGTTTTTTATATTAAAATCTTGTTGCAATTTACTTTCTTGGTTATCCTTTTGTCATTGTCGCTTTCTATCTGCAGTTTCCTATAACTGCTATCCGTGAAATCAAAATTTTAAAGAAGCTGCAGCATGAAAACGTTATCAAGCTAAAAGAAATTGTGACCTCTACAGGTACTAAGATTTACTTATGCAGTAATATTCCATTTTTCATTGCAAGCTTCACAATAACTTTAATCTTATGTTTTTAATCCTTTAATTCGGTTTACAGGTCCAGAGGCCGACGAGCATGGAAAAGCAGGTGATTCTTTCCATGCATTTATATTTTCCAGTTACTGAATTTCATTCTTATATTATTAATATACGTGTAGAGGTGGCCATTGAAACTCATATGTATATGAGTGGGTCGATTCATGGTATGTTTATATTTAATGGTAAAAAAAGAGTTAAAAAGTAACAAGTCAAGAAGTTATAAAATGTATTTTTGATTTATAAGTATCCTAAATCATTTTTTTTTTTTAAATTAGCTTGTTAATGTTATAATATATTTTATAGTCATATTTTACACATTAGTTGTTTATAGGTAAGTTTAGTCTCTTAGACAAAAAGTGTTTCGGGTCAAGCCAACCCAACATGTTTCATCCCGTACGAAAAAGGGCCTGTATTGAGCTGAACTCGTTTTACCCTGTTACCATTAAACCCATCACCTACATGTATGTGGTTACTATTCAGTTTTTGGATCTCATCGCTATTCTTAGTTTGGTGTTGAACTAGCTATCTAACATGGATCATATATTCCTTTCGAGTCTGCAGGTGATCACATGTACAAGGGCAGTATTTACATGGTTTTCGAATACATGGACCATGACTTAACAGGCCTTGCTGATCGTCCTGGAATGAGGTTTACAATTCCCCAGATCAAGGTAAATATATGTCTAATATTGATGAAATTATGTATATTGTAGATATGCTAAGACGTCAGTTTGAGGTGGCAAATGAGGGGGATGTTCGGCTTTTGTGTACGGGTTGGGCTGACCTGGAACACTCTCTGTTCAGAAATAATATTTTTTTTTATAAACATAGTGTGCCAAAAATGATTACAGAAAAATATAGGTTTAGTAATAATTTTTTTTTTTTTTTTTTTTGAATAATTAGATTCAGGACTGTTTTTTACAGTGAAATAACACTCTGGGAGACGAATAAAATATAACCTTAATTGACCCATTGATATGTAAGTGGGTCAAAAGTTCTACCTACACCGTCAACTTACCCGATTTCTATTTACTTGCAGTGTTATATGAGACAACTACTGACAGGGCTTCATTATTGTCATGTCAATCAAGTACTTCATAGGGATATAAAAGGTTATTTTCCGTATAAATTTCTCAATTGATGATTCTCCGAATAAAATTTTCATTTGCTTATATGTGTTGGAAATCTTTCTGTGCAGGTTCAAATCTTCTTATCGATAATGAGGGGAATCTAAAGCTTGCAGATTTTGGGTTAGCACGGTCATACGCAAGTGATCATAAGGGAAATCTCACAAATCGTGTTATTACTTTGTGGTATAGGTAAGTGCTTAATTATATCAATACTCTACTTATTCGTTTTTTAACCATCTGTATCTTATTAGTCTTGTGACTTGTTTTGAGCAGGCCTCCAGAATTGTTGCTTGGAGCTACGAAATATGGCCCGTCTGTTGACATGTGGTCAGTTGGTTGTATCTTTGCTGAACTTCTGCACGGCAAAGCAATCTTAAACGGTAAAACTGAGGTTAGTAATGTAATTTAATTTGTTTCTACTCTTTTGAATAGGTGTAGAAGTGGCAAAATGGGCAGGTTGGGTAATGGATCAAAATGTAAAGTTGTGGAATGGATGGACTGGGTTGACCCACAACATTTCTTGTCCAATATGTTAAAAAAAATTATAAATAATTTTGGGAGACTTAACTTTGGAGTTTGGACCCGTTTGGCCCGTGCGACCTATTTGACATGTTTTCTTTTTAGCTCATTATTTTATATTTACCTATTAGACCTGTTAGGGATAAACCATAACTCGATAAGACCCAGTCATAAGTGATTGGGCGGAACTTGCCACCTCTAAGTAAGAGTGTAGCTGGATTGCTGAGTGTTTCTCCTTGTGTTAGCTATGTGTAAAAGTAAATATCGCCCCTCAAAGTACAGTAACAGGCCTTTAATCTGTTCAAATTTCAATATCTATGTTATCCTTTTGTCTGATAAACATGTAACGTTTATAAATTTGAATGGTTCATCGTGGCATGAGATGTGCATTTAGGACGAGAAATGCATCTCTTGACAATGGTAGTGATTATAGGATGGTTAAACTTTCTGGGTCAATATCTAAGACCTCAACTTAAAAGTTAGGCAGCTCGTTTGTTGCTCTTTGCATAGTCTCTGACTCTCTGTAGGCCAGTACATACCCTGTGAAGGTGTCCCGTAGTGTGAAAAAAGCAGGAAAAAAGATAAAAAAAAAAATAGTATTTTAATACCAAAAGTGCATACTCCTCTCAAGTAATCCAATCCATGAATAAGATCTAATAATCCAAAAGCTGGTATACAAACCCAAAAATAAAACTATAAAAAAACTAAAAGCCCAATTTAGTAAAGCTTAATCTATAATTAAATTAACTGCGTACCAAAACTAATCGCCGTACCGGCTCCCGGTCTTGCTCCTGAAGAGGAAGAAGTAAGAAAATGGGTATGGATGTTGATGCATAAGGTAAGGCAGTTAGCAGAGCTGCAGAAGTTTTTGAGATTTAAATGTGTACTCATTAAATTTATTTCAAATATATTAAATATATTACTCTGTATAAAAATATATTAATATAGTTTATTTTGTTTTTAATGTAAATTATTGATTATAAATACTAAATCTTTAAATTAAAGGGATCATAGTAATGACAATCCTTAGAAAATCATCGAGTTAATGATTTCCCATAAAAGCCTCATACTTTTTTAATACTATGATTTTGTCAAGGCTGTCACGGTGTCACCTGAAGTGTATATATAGCAAGACTCATTTGTAACATAGAAACTCACATAAAGCTTCCATATTTCTATCAATTCTTTGCTTCTTTGGCATAATCGGTGCCATGACTAGGAAGAAAGTGAAGCTTGCTTTCATAATCAACGATTCAGCAAGGAAAGCCACTTTCAAAAAAAGAAAGAAGGGTTTGATGAAAAAGGTGCATGAGTTAAGCACCTTATGTGGCATCGATGCATGTGCTATAATATATAGTCCATATGAAACTCAACCTGATGTATGGCCAAACAATATCGGTGTCCAACGTGTGCTTGCTCAGTTTAGAAGGATGCCGGAAATGGAGCAAAGCAAGAAAATGGTGAATCAGGAGAGCTTCATTCGGCAAAGGATTACCAAAGCAGATGAGCAGCTTAAGAAGCAGGTTAAGGAGAATCACGAGAAGGAGTTAACTGAGGTCATGTATCAGTGCTTGATTGGAAAAGGCTCGATAGCAAACTTGTTACTGCCAGATTTGAATGATTTGGGTGGGTTGGTGGACCGAACCCTGAAAGACGTTTGTAGGAGGATTGAGTCCCTTAAGAAAGCGGTCGCACCACCATCCCTACTACCTCGACCACAAGCCACTGTTGCTGGTAACAGTTCGGGCACTGCTAATGAATTGATGCATGCATTGGAGCAACGACATACAGTTGGTAATTTGGGTGCTCTGGATCCTGGGATGCAAAGGACTTGGTTCACAGATTGGATCAACAATCCCTTTGAACATAATCCTGGTCTGGGTTTTGGGTATGAGTCGACTCCATTTGTTGATAACCCCAATCCAATTTGGCCAAATCAGTTTTTGCCCTGATATTTTACCGTCTTCCAATTTTTGAGTGATTTTTCATGAGAGGCATCTTCGATTCTGTCACCATCTGATGCAAATCGTTCTGTCGCTTCTCCATTGATTTTCTTTTCTGTTACTGAAAATGTTGTTTATTTTATGTCATAACTTGTTCCTTTTAAATTTCCATCTTTTGACTCTGATATCGACGCTCGAGAGGTTATTTAGCTTTTCATTGTAGTTATAAATTATAATATCATTCAATTAATTAAATTTAACATAACATACCAATCCTCCTAATCTCTTTATATAAGGGACAGACTAAGAATCTTAACTCTATTAAAATGCTAATATTAATCTTTAGCCAATAATAAACTAAACACTTGTCCATAAATAAACTAACACTCATCCCTAATCCCTAATTAATAATCTGGGGTCTAAGAGAATGCTAATTTGATTGTATCAAGTCATCTTCTAAAGAGTGGCAAACTGCAAACTTGTTTTCACACAACAACAACAATGCCCAATTCCGTCGGGGTATGGGGGAGGTAAGATGTAGATAGTCATACTTCAGAAGAGAGACCGACACACTTGCTTTCACATTATAATATATCTAGTGGTGTTAATATGACTGACAAAGATGTCTGATTGTCATTATATGCTAACAACACACATTTAGAGGAAAACTGTAAGGCTTATGCGAGTGACATAAATTATAACAATAGTCAATTTAGAGATTGTAGAAATATGGTATACGCTCTTTTTCCTGTTGTTAATCCGTGTCCCAAAGTTGCGAAGTGTGGCTTGATATGGAAGCATGGGAACCCTGTGTCTTAGTAGAAGTATGATGACATCCGTAAAAATATTTGATGTAAATGCATATTTAAGAGTATGTGCTGCAAATATAATTAGGATCTATGTTTTGTGATTTTATTATATTCTGGATTTAATACGTGATATGTATATGATTACTTTCTATAAATATAATACGTTATCCCATGTGCTCCTGTTTCACACTTTTTCGTCTTACATTCCTTAAAAAATATATTCCAATTCCATTTTTTATATTCATAAACTTGCCAACGTATCATATATGATGCGTATTTAGAAGCAAATGTAGACGTCATAAATAGTCTATAGGCAACCCCAACATTGTATGACTGACTTGGTATTTTGGTAATGTTTAACATATTACTTTATGTTTTCAAAGTGTAATTTTTTATTTTTTTTAATACCCCTGTTATATAGCCTGAGCAACTGAACAAGATATTTGAGCTTTGTGGATCTCCTGATGAGATAATCTGGCCTGGAGTTTCACGAACCCCATGGTACACGAAGTTCAAACCAAGTAGGCAGATGAAGAGGCGTGTCCGGGAAGTTTTCAGACAGTTGAGCACATTCCATGCTTACTTAAGTTATTGTCATGGTTCATTTCCAAATGAATTTTTTTCAATTTATTCTGATTACTTTTCCTTCCACAGCTTTGACCGTAATGCCCTCGACTTATTGGAAAAGATGTTGACTCTTGACCCGTCACAGGTATTTCTTTTTTTTCTTATAAACCAGATATCGTTGCAAATTTTAGCTCCTACAAAAGAGTTCTGTCCTCAACCATCTTATATAAAGGCGGCATTTTCAACCCATTCAAAGTGTTTGTTTAATGCATACAACAACCTTCCACATCGTTTTATTCAAAGATTAGGTTATTACTGAAACAGTATTTGTTTTTGTAATCACAAGTAACCAATTAATTATTTTCCTGTCTCATCACGTCATCTTTGTTATAATATGTATCTCTGCTTGTAAATAATGAAATATTAGGTCGTTTATCATATCTCATTTACCTCGTTGTCTGCTAGTACTTCTCAACTGTTGTGCACTTATTTTGGTTTCTTGATATTTGATTCTGGTGATTCGACCTTCTTTCATTTTTTCTAATCTCATTTTTCATAGAGGATAACCGCTAAAGATGCACTGGATGCTGAATATTTCTGGGCCGATCCGTTGCCTTGTGACCCAAAAAGGTAACTTGCAAAATTTCCTATCTTCTTTCGTTTCTTAATGCAAAGTTTTATTCATCAGATTCCCCATTGTGCCGTAATGCAAAGTTTTATTCAAACAATTAGGATGCACTTCTCATGCTTTTAGTTGCAACTTGCAAAGTTTACTATCTTGTTTTGTGTTCAACGGGTCAAACATTAAAATTAAACAGTTAGTTTAAAAAGGATTCGGGTCAATGGACGAACAGATGGTATAAGGGTTTCTGCGAAAATAGTAAAGCTAATAGGGTAAAAAATCCTTTTTCGGTAATTTGGGTATATACATTGGGCTTTTGGAACATTTTGGTCAACAAAATCTCCATTTTAAAATTTATTGAACATTAGATTGTTATTGAATAATTTATTTTGTAATCATACCTGATACAAATTATCAACAAAATTATTTTGGATAAAGAAGTGCTCGTGTCAACCCGAATCTAATCAAAAATACACATTTTGTCAGTCTGCCTAAGTATGAGTCTTCACATGAGTTCCAAACGAAGAAAAAAAGACAAGAACAACGTCAAAACGAAGAAATGGCTAAAAGGCAAAAACTCCAACACCCGCAGCAACACGCCCGCTTACCACCTGTGCAACAATCTGGTCTAGCCCAAGTCCAAGCTCAACCGCATTCTCAGCACTGGGCTGGTCATAACCATCCCATGGCCAATACAAATCAACCTGCCCATCATCAATATGGTAAGCCTCGTGGACCCCCTGCTGTGCCCAACCGCTACCCTCCGGGTGGCCACCCAAATCCTAATGTATCTGGTGGCTACTATCCAGATCGATCAGCGGGTCAAGGTGGAGTTGGGTTTAGTGGGCCATATCCACCACAGCCTCGGGGCCCATCTGCTACCGGGCCTAGAGGCTCTTCTGGTTATGGTGTGGGTCCGCCGAATTATTCACAAAACGTTCAGTATGGCGGTAGTTCTGGTGCAGGTGGTAGAGGCCCGAATGTGCCAGGTAATCGTAACCAGGGTTATAACTGGCAGCAGCAATAGTATTTGGAGTGAATAGTAAGTAGGCAAAGTTTTTGGTAATGTTTTTTACTGCGGTTTGCTTTGAAGTTATGTGAAATGTTGTTGGTGGAACATGTACAGTTACTTTCTAACTTCAAAACCCGTTGTTAGATCTAGTTAGTTATCGGCAAAATCTTGTGTGTTTCTACAATGTATTGCATGAATAGAAACGTTTGTTTGACAGAACAATATGATTTAGCACCAAACGAATCATGCTCTACATTGGATTAATTCTTAATGGTAATCTGTGGTGTCTTATCTTGGCAAAGTACAGATTTAGCAAGTTGCAAGTATTTTTATACATTTATATGATTTTGAAACCCACTTTTACCATTTCTTTATAGATATTTATAAATTTATTTCATGACTTTGATTCGTTTTCATTAAACTCCAACACAAATTGATCGGTTTTCTTCTAAATGAGTTGAAATTGTCTATGTTTAAGATTTTTTTTGATCTTGTTATCGGCAAAAGTCAGTATTTGTAGGTCTTATCGTGATGGCTTAGCTCAATGTCCGTGGTATCAAACCAAGACATCTCCGAGTTGGTGATATAAAATGTTTTGTTAAGATTCAATTCATTTATAGTGTTTTTTTTTTTTTTTTTTTGAACCGCATAAAATTTAATTTGAAAAAAAACTAGCAAGAAGCTAGAGATTGCAAAACATAAAAAAAATATAAATCAGCGTTATGAAACCAAACAATAAAAGCTCGAAACTTTCAATCGAAATAGTAAGACGTCTTGATAATTTTATAACGGTATAAGGTTATAAAATCTCTAGACTCGATTTATTTGATCCACAAACTTTTTGATTCATTTTCGTACCTATAAAAATATGACATAATAATAATAAAAATTTTAAAGTCAATAATTTTGTCTTGGTACGATCACACTCTACTATGGCATGTGAAACCTATGCATCTTTTTCATGTTTTACCTTTTATAAAAGAACAGTTTATATTCGTGCAAAAAGCTCTTTAATATAGCCTTTTCAAGTGAATATAGGGACGGAGCTAGCAAAATTTTCGAGTGGGTTCAGAATTAGAATTTAATTATGTTTATGTGTAAAATCAGCTGGTTTATATACTAAATAAGGCTAAAAATACATTAAAATTCTAAAAAAATTTCAATGCAACATGTTTGAATGAACCCACTCAGTGCAATGTAGCTCCGTCCCTCGTGACTTATATGCTAGATAATACAGTAGTAAATAAATTCCTATTTCATTTTCTTCTCTTTTACTAACCTTATAACTAAATTTGTCTAAAGAGTATACCAATAATCGTAACAGTATTTTTGGATGCAAACTTTTTAATGAAGCCTTAGAATTCCAAAGTTTTTCAAACTATTAATTTTTAATTAATATCATTGCTAATCCATGACTACGAGGGCGATACGATGAATAGACTAAGGAGGTCCCGACTCTCCTAGAATATTGGTAATAGTAGTATAATATTAGAGAAACTTTTTCTTATTTTATAAAAAAAATAATTTTAGTTATTTAATAATTCTTTCAAAAAATATGATAAAAGTTGAGGTTAAGCTCGTCAGTGTATAAAGAATTGTAATAAGGATAGATAGTAAAAGTTAAGGCTCCTAGACTAAAGTTTAGATGTCTTAATTGGTTACGCATTTCGTTCACATTTAGGGTAGGCAAAAGATTTATGAGGCTATTTGTGACGAGAAAAAATGGGTTTTTACACATATGTATCATATATAAAAGCAAATTTATCGTGTATATCGATATTTGTTATTAAATTAAATAATATAAAAAATTAAAGTAATGTATTTTATTTTATGTCGTTAAATAATAATACGTGATATTTCTTAAGCATTACCATATTCGTCAATCAATTATTTGTATTCATATTTTATAACTTACCTCAAAGTGTTTTTTAATTTTTAAACAAAACCTACATAAAATAAAACTAGACATATTTATAACCGTTGAGATTTATTTGGAATCTAGTGTTTGTGTTTTCCATAAAAAGAAGATCACGAGCATTTGTTTTGATTTCTGATTATAAAAATAAAAAAATTAAAAAAAAAATAATTAAAAAAAATCAGAAGAAAGAGAAAGTTTTGTCCTGATTATCTATGGTAGGTATTATGTAAAAATAATAATCCGTGACTTATATTTAATACTTTTTAATGTAATTAAACAAACCATTTTTTATTGTATTAATCATAACTTGATACTTTCGGTTGATATTATTAATACTAAATGTAACTTGGTTTACTTTTTTGAGTTGTTATGTTGTATAGCACTAAGTTGTTATATAGTATTTGTTACGGAGGGTGTTTTTAATCATAAATTTTAGTGGTATCCTACGATCAGTAGTTATTCAAATAAGTCGTGTTTTTTGGGATTTTCCCATATTATTTAATAAAAATAAAAATAGATAACAATGGAAAAACTTGATGTAAGAATGATTTATCTTCACTAATCTAATCATAGTTTGTTTTTAGTTAACAAATATCTAGTTATTCATTAGGAATTAGTTTAATGAGAATGTACATGTAGAAATATTCTTACGGTTTTTACGACAATCTTATTTTTCTTTTCTATTTAATATAGAACTATAATAACTTTAATTTTATAGATTGTGGTTAACATATTATTACATATAAAAATCGGTTATACATTCATTAGGAAAGAGGATATCCCAAATATAACGGTTAGGCTGGACGGAATAAGGTGAAACTCATCATGACGAGTTGCCAACATGGAGGTGAGTTGCCCTCTTGAATTGGGTGCATGTGGTGAGTTACTCACCATGAGGTGACTTCCAATTTGGTGGGGCCAACAATTTTTTTTAACCGTTTTCTTTGTGTTTATAAAAAAATATATATATATTAAACCCCACTTTTTACCTATAAATACCCACTAACTCAACCATTTTTAAACACATATCTTCCAAATTCATACAATATCTAAATCTTTCATACTTTCTTCAAAAAAATGTCGAACCAAAACACTCCCCGACCCAACAAACGTCAACCAAGAACCCTCAACGAAGCAATCTACCGACACCCGACGACACTTTTAATCTACGAAACCCCTCACCGAACGTGAATCCGACCTTATTACGACCTTACCCAAACCAACCTTACCGAAACCCGGTGCCGACATCGGAACAACGTGGCCTTCAATCTTTTGGGATGCAAACAAACACGTTTACTGATTATGCGTCCCAACCTCCCTCGTGGCCATTTAGTCACCCAGACTATCTCTCGCAACCTCAAACGGGTGGTTCGTCATCACATCCACAAACTGATCCACCTAGGTCTCCGATTCATGCATTCAATCTCGGAGATGGCTATTACCCTCAGTTTTCCGAATCTTATTAAGAGAACACCGGTTATTGGCAAAGTCAACAGGGAAGTCAGCAAGAAACTGTTCAAGAAACTCAGTAAGAAGACGTTACCACCTCACCAGCGAAACCGAAGAAGAGAGCATCTCACGCCCGCCATAAGAAGGTGAATACCCAAAGTTCGTCCCGACAAACTGCGTGGACAGAACACGAAGAACTCGCGTTATGTAATGGTTGGCGTTCCGTTTCTGAAGACAGTGCAAATGGTAATACGAAGAGGATAGAAGGTATGTGGACTGAGATTTTAAACTACATAGAGAGCAAAACAGGAATGGAAGGTCGTCAGACTTACGATATGGTGGTGGGAAAATGGAAACAGATTCGACCTGCTGTGTCGCGTTTTGCAAGAGTATACAGTAACGTGATACGTACGACTACTAGTGGAGCGTCAGACGAAGATTACGTTCAAAAGGCGATGACGATCTATCATAGTGAAGTTGGAAATCCGTTTAGATATCGGCATTGTTGGGAAGTTTTGAAACACATTCCGAAATTTCAAAATGCCTCTAGATTTTAGCCAACCCTCTCAGGGAAGCAACAAGAAGCACAAGTCATCTGGTTCTAGTTCGTTCAACACAGAGTCTGGATACGCCAATTTTAATCTGAATACTATTATTGACGGCGATGATGAGGTGGCCGAAGTTCCACCACCACCGACAGGGAGGGACAAAGCAAATGTTGCGTCGAAAAAGAAAGGGTCGAAAGCTTCAGGATCGTCAACTCTGAATGACGAAGCACTTGCTAGATTGATGGTAACTGAGATCTCAGCTGCTGAGATTGCACAGCGGGGTAAATATATACAAATCAAAGAAAGGGAGGTTGCTGTTGCGGAGTATATAGCCGAACAAGAAGACATGAAGCTATATTTCCAAGACTACGATTACATGACCGGGAACGTGCGAGCGACATGGGAATCATTTCGGGCAAGGCTCAAAGCGAAGTATAACTGAGAGTTTTAGTTTACGTTTATCTATGTATCGTTTATGTTTTAACTTATCTATGTTTCGTTTAAGTTTTTAATTTCTCTATGTATCGTTTTTAACGTTTAAATAAAAGTTTTAAATTTCGTTAACAATTTTTTTTCGTACGTTTACGTTTACGTAAATATTTATTTTTTTAGTTTATAAATAATAGTATTTAAATGAAAAAAGTAAGGTGAGTTGGGGGTGAGTTTGGGTTAAAAGTGGCCGCGGTGAGTGCGTGGTGAGTCTTATTTCCTGAATAAGGTGAGTTTATTTTCTGAAAAGAGAAAATTGTCGTGGCAGAGTAAGTTGAGGGTGAGTTGTCCTCCTTATTCCCTTTAGCCTTAGATTTAATAATTTACAATCAGATAACTCATATGATTGTTCATATCATTTCTCTTTATAAGTTTATTTTATCATGTGAATATTTAATTTATTAAAGTGAAAATAATCATAATAAAATCTTTTAATGATAATAATAATAATAAAATCTAACATACGCACCCCTTTGATGTACATAGTTAACTCTCTAAAGTCCAAAGGTCATTGGTTATATGTTGTGTTTGATTTTAAAAAATAGCTTTTTTATAAAATAAAAAAAAAACAAAAAAAAAAAAAAAACATCACGACGGGCCTAACAATTCAGATAGTTTGTGCCAAAAGTAAAATATAGGTCTTCAAAATACACATTTTTGAACTCATAACTCAATACACTTTCTAACACATACAACACGACCCTGATTTTGATTTATATAATTTTATTTGAATGTTTCTTATTATCTATTATAGCATTTTAATCTTATCTTATATGTAATATATAAGTTTTCCTAACATGCAACCATGAAACATGAATGATATATTGTTATATTAGTGATAAAAAAAAATAAGTTCAAATAAACAAATTCTCTATAAAGCATGTTGTAATGATAGAAAATTATGAACAAACAAATACAATAGAAATCATATAAATAAAAACCTATATGAAAGAACTTTGTTTGGATGATTATTTATCTATGTATATTATTCAAACATTGGGTAATCAATATAACTAAACAATTAGAACTTTTACTTTTTAGTGTTTCTTCATCAAACAAACATGTGATGGACTGGACTAACCTCTAAAGCCAAAAAACTTTTTTTTTTCTTTTATTTATTTATTTATTATTATTATTATTATTTTAAATAGAATACATGTTGAAAATATTTCAACTAACTATAATATATATTTATCATATTTAATTCGGGCAATGTACAGATTATTTTTATACATATAAATATATATAATAATCCTTGTATTATATATGTATTAAACTTAAAATAATTTTTTTATCCAAATTTTCTAATTATTGTATCAAACACAATCAAAATATATTTTATCATGAGATACATGCAATGGAACTCGAAGGAAAGATATACACAATCCCTTCCAAAATTATTTCCGATTTTTAAAAACCATATAGCCACCAAACTCCGATTTCACCACTTAAAAGGTTTCCATTAGACATATCAGAACTAAAGAGAAAATCACCAAATCATCATATACAATCATATTTCGAAAGTGTCATCTCGGAGTTGTCAAAGTGGCAATTTGAAATTGGATAAAACTCACAACAATAGTGTGGGGTACCAAATTCGAATCATGTTGGAGACATTTACCGGCTCAAAAAGTCATTAGCAAAAAAAGAAATCATATTTCGAAAGTAGTCATCCAATTCGTTAAAAGTTCCCACACAACCTTTTTTGCCGTGAAAATCAAATTTGTGATAAAAAAGGTGCAAGAACATGTAACGATTCAAACCACTCATTTTCGACGAGAGAATATGGAGCGAGAAATATCGCACAAAAATATGAGGCGAAAATGTGACACAAATTAAACGGTTCATTTATGGGCGAGCAAGAATATGATATTCGGATTTGGAGCAAGATACATTTAATTTTTACGATAAAAAATAACCCAAAATATAGTCATTATTTTCAAAATATACTTACGTCAAAAAGATTATCTTCGTGATTTTCTCAAAATTTACCGGTATATAGATAGATTACTATTTTTGCTAATTATATATATATATATATATATATATATATATATATATATATATATATATACTGTCATCCCACTAGTATGGTACTGACTTTTTCTCTCTCTAACTGACTGTTACATCTGTGAAAATGCACACACTACAACACCACCAAAAACACACACATGACCATAACCTTCACCTTCTTCTTCATATTCGAATCTCTCATTTCACTCTTCTCTAATCTCTCTCTCTCTCTCACACACACACACTTTTTCACTTTTTCTCTGCATTTCAATGGCGGTCAACTCTACACAAGAGGTATAATTCATTTTCTCACTCTCTACATTTCCGATTTATTCATTAATTTAACCGATTCGCTAACCGTTTGCCACTAGATTCGTTGATTTCAGTTTATAATTTTGTTATTGAAAACTGTGATTCGAATAAGTTTTAATCAAATGAGATTTATATATATGATGTAATTCGTGTTTAATCTTCTCAATTTCATCTTCATTTCTTCAAATTATTGTTGTAAAATGCTCGAATAATGATATAGTTCTCACAGTTTTGCTTCAAATTATGTGTTGATTACTACTGTAAAATGTGTGATTGAGTGAGATATAGATGATACGATTTCGAGTTTAAATTCTCAGTTTCATCTTCAGTTTTTCAAAATTTGTGTTGATTTGTTTAGTTTCAATTTGTTGTGTGCGTGTTATTGCAAAATGTGCTTTGGATTATAACTTAATCGAGTGAGATATATGATATGATTTTAGTTTTAATCTGCAATTTTTTTCGTAAATTTGTGTTAATTGTTGTAAATTTGCTGTAATGTGTTATTGGAAGTTAATTGAAAAAATTGTGTGTTCATTGTAGTTCTAGATTTATTGTAGTGTGTTGTGGCAAAATGTGTTTCGATTAAGCTAATTGAGTGATGCTAATGATATAATATGAGGTTTATCTTTTCAATTTCATCATTTTACAAAACTTGTGTAGATTGCAAAATGTGCTTGGATTATAATTTTTGAGGTTTATGATAATTTCACCTTCAATTATTCGAAAATTTGTGTTCATTGATGTAGCTCTAAAATTGATATTCTCGTCGCCATATTTTTTGTTTGATTATTGCTATAAAATGCTGTAATTATAGTCCAAAACTGTGAATCTTCGTTTGGCATTTTTTGTTTGATTTTGCTGTAGTTTAATAGATTTTGGTGAATAATTGTGATAATTTGAGATTCGGTGCAACGTATTTTAGCCATTTTAAGAGCGGTGAATGATTTTTAAGAGATTGTGGGTCATATAGTGGTATTGGTAGGTATAAATAAATAAAAAATTATGATTGTGATGGAGAGGTTGGTTCCATATTAGGTCAGCTGGAGCCGCTCTGTATTTGAATATGACATTATGTCTTATTTTATTTCGATTTTTATCATGTAGTGTATACTTAATTGTAACTATTCATTATGTTCGGGTAGTTTGGGATTGTGTTTGCAAACTGAGGATTTGCTTAAGGCATTTCCAAATCAAATATACCGAGTTTAATTAGCATAGTGACGGAGAAGGTGGTTCCATATTAGGTCAGCTGGAATCGTTCTGTATTTGAATAAGACTTTATTGTTTTATTGTATTTATATTTTTATCATGTAGTGTACAAGAGGTATAGATACTTATCGTAACTATACATTATGTTTGGTGGTGTTTGTGAATGCATTTTCAAATCGAAGATAACTAGTTTTTGAGTGTTTGGATGAAAATTGTTAATTAATTATATTAGTGTGTAATGATCAGCTTGAAAGTAGCTTTATCGAAACCGATTGCTAAACAAGCCCTCAATTGATAGATTCGTTGTTAGAGTGATTCTTAAGCTTCTGCTCGAAAAAGAAGTTATGATGATGAACTATAATGGCGAAAGTTGCAGAAAGTGGAAGGGTATAAATGTAACTTCATTTATACTTCATTCTTAAAAGTGTAAAAGTTCTCCTTGCTTTAGTTATACCCATGGCCCATTTAATGGATAGAGTTTAGCAATTATATAATAAAAAGAGATGCATCTTTTCAATAATATTCTTTGTGGCTGTGTAAGAATTATAACAAGGATGCTTAAAGCATTACTTGACGAAATTACCGAAATATGAATGTTGAATGTTTTTTACTTATATTTATCTTAATTGTGAGGAGATTTTAATTTTTATTTTAATTTTTATTCCCAGGGTTGTGATTCTTATAGTGTTGTTGCTTTGCCTGCTGAAGGCAACGCTGTAGCTCAGTGTGAATTTCCGGTAGATATCTCAAATTCAATGGAAGTTTACGTGCCTCTTAAAGGTCAACTTTCATTGGATGATCAGATGAAAAGTCAAACCTACTCTAAGACAATGGTGGAAAATGTAGGTGCTTATACCAAATGTGTTGAAAATGATGAAGATATTGAGACGGGAAAGTCAGAGGCACTTAGAAACAATGAAGAAACCGTTGGCGACGTAAAGATTGATGAAGGGCAGATGGTGAGTTAACAATGTTATAATGTGTATTAAAATATATGAATATGATTCCTTTTTATGGTAACATAGACTGAAATTTCGGAATTATGGAACATCCGAGTTTATTTCAATTTGGCGTATTAACTATTTATCTTTTCAGAAATCGTTGCAGAAGCAGATTAGCTTTGAAATGGGAGGCAAATACATGCAGTTGTTGATGAATCACAGCTTCATCTTATCCAAGTTTTCTACCCAAGGTATTTACGCACATTCTATTCTAGGCTATATGTATTCATTTATCAGTTTATGTATATACATATACAAATGTGTACGTGCATATGGATATTTGTGTGGATATGATTAATGAAGCAATTGGTGTTATTGGACAGATAAAGCTGCAGCCGAGAAAGTTGTTGAAGCGCCCAGAATGAGGAAATACAAGCGTACAGCCTCATTCAATTCAAGAAAAGTTGCTTTTCTGTTCTCAATATTGTAAGTTAAACAACCTATTATGTTTTCAATCCCCTTGCCAGAAAGTTAGATTTAATGACCCATTTCATTTTCCCGTTCACTTTAGCTACTATAATTACATTTTACAGACTAACCAGAAAGTTAGATTCAATGATCCGTTTTCCACCTCTATTTTAAAGTTTCATTTGCCCATATTAAGTTTCTTCACAAATTTCCAGCTAAAACATTGTGCCGATTTTTTTTTTTACATAATTGGCTACAAACAAATTTCGCGCCAGAAACATGAATTTCATACATTTGATTGAAAGTAAGATGATACCTCTTTTTGTAACCATTAACATGTTCATGTTTTTCTTTAATTGTTTTCCAGGTCATGTTTGGGAACGATTATACTCATATATCTGACGCTGAGAGTCAAACAGATTGGTGATGCCTCAATCCATTCTGAATAATGGACTTATCATTACGTTCTTTTACATCGGGTGCTTCATATTTTTGGAAAATGTTACTTTAGGGTTATTTTTGCGTCCCCTAGAATTGTGTTTAAATATTTCGAAGTTGTCAGTTGTACATAAGTTGAGAATATTGTTGCTAAATGCTAATCTCTACTAGTTGATCACTTTCCTAGAATGTTGCTACTAGAGGTTTAATCTCGTTCGAGTCAATGATCCAAGTGGATAGTGAAATGATCGATTGTTAATAATTTTATTTGGGGTATTCGTATTGTGAATTTGAAAAAGTAATATAATGTTTCTTTGGCAATAGAGAATTGTCGTCTATCAAAATGCAACTTATATAGTTTGAATGAATGAATATCACTTGGATTCCTGGTTGGGTTTTTTCGATCTATTGTTTTTCCATCACGTCTAACAAAATGACACATCTATCATTGGGTTCGAGAAGTTGATCAGTAAGGTGATAATTAATGCAAACGGGCCATACGTAGTATTCTAATTGACCCCACGGCACGGCATATCATACCACACTAATTTATTTTATCTAGCAAAAAAAATGTTGGTTGCTGTAATAACAGATCAAGTAATGACTAATGACCCCATACTCATATGATTGCTAGTGTCCGATACTATTGCACTACTTAAACATCAATAAACCTCCTATATATAGAAAAAAAATCCCGATAACCAATAAAACATGAAACAGATTGCAGTACAAAAACCCGCCACAGTTTGTATCTCTAAAACTTCATAAAAAAGCCGAACCTGCAGTTATTTGAGAAAAAACTTCCTTTGAATTCCTCGGTCTCCACTTTGCTTTAAACCTAGATCATGCAAATAATAAGATACCAATAAATAGCAATTCCTCGATATTTTTTTTTCCAACTTAATGATTTGGAATTAGAACTCGTACCTCTAAAACCCGCCACAGATCATGTAGGCTTACTTTCACCTTGCCACACATTTTACAAACTAAACTGCAATACAGCGAGCATTCTAAGCTCCCATCATATATAAGTCTAAAAAAAGATATCCTAAAAAGCTAAAGAATGTAGTTTTCTTCAGTTGGTAGTTGTTTAGCAAGGGTAATGAGAAAATGGGTTAGGTGTTTTTTAGCTTTTAATAGTTTTTTGTCTGTTTTTCCTTCGTTTTCTGCTGATGTGGCATTACGGTCTTGCATGGAGCAGAAATTTCGTACAAGTTTGCGTAGCTCCTGAAAAAAAGAAAAGGTGTGAGACGAGAAACAAAGAGAGCACATGCATGTAATGTAAATTAGGTGGATATGGGTCTAAATGGTCTTAGTATGTGAAGGGCAGAGTTGGTCTGACCCGCAAACTATTTTGTCCATTATGTATAATTAGTCGATGTGTTAAATAAGTTACAAAACCTATTTTATAATAATAGTAAACTATTTTAAAAAGCAATATAAGGATTTAGGAGGCAATAATCACTAAAAAATACACTTCGAAGTGACTTTCAAGTTTCAGGCCATTCGACCAGTTTTCCTTTTGGCTAAATATTTCTTGGTCGAGATTGCCACCTCTGATTTTATATATTAGGTTTATCTTATGATAGTGATAAGTTTTCTGATTATTTAACTTCCCAAGATAAAACCGAAGTAACATGAATAAAACCGACACACTTAATAATGTATACCCTCGAATGTATGTTGTTAAAATGTAAAAATTTGAATACATGATTCTGCCAGTATCCATTTAGGATGACTGATAGTAAACGTTTACAATGATGCAATGCTAGTGTAACATCAGTCTTGATATACGTAAATCAGCAAAAAGAACAGAACTTACTTGTCGGTCAAAGTCAACAGTACTAAGAGAGTAGATCTCGTTAGTGATATCGACATCTTTGTTAACCAACCCATCAAACCATCTGGTTGCTATCTCATTGTGATCACCAAATTCCTGCTAGAACATATAAACATAACAATCATAAGATTATGTATAAAGTTACAAACCATAACAGATGGCAGAAGTCAGTTGAATAGAGGACACTGAATCAATAAAATTCCCGTAACAGTTGGATGGAGATGGAAAAGCTGAAAAGCTTTTTCATTAAGTCCTATTATTTCCTTCTTTTTGGATAAGTGGTCTATGATGGAATAACTAGAGGTGGCAAAATGGGGTGTCCGGCGAGTTGGGTAAGAGTCAAAACAGGTAAGAGTAGAAACAGGTAGTTTTTAGTACATGTCAGATTGACCTACAAACTTTTGTTATGCATTTGGTCAATAGATACTTAACGACTTTAATGTGCTAAATAAGATTAGAAAATTATATTATTGCAATAATGATATAAGTTTTAATAAAAAAAAAATTAGAGGCTGTAGCATTAAAAATACATTTTGTGGCACTTTCAGTCCGTTTAACTCGGTTGACCCATTTGACCCGTTCCCTTTTTAGGATTTAAATTGTTTAACCCATTAGAAATAGAGCATAACCCAACTATACCCAATTAACCAGTTTCCGTTTTTGCTAAATTTTATGATTTGAACCACCCAATAGGGATAAAGCATAACCTAAATGAACATGTTTCCCTTTACGCTAAATTTAATGATTTAACCATTTGACACGTTAGGGCTAAAGCATTTAACCCATACCGACCCTCATAAGTCATAAGTAAGAAGGTTGAAATTGCCACATCCAGTAAAAACAAAATATAACCGAATAATCTCCACTCCCAAAAGGTGAAAAAGAAGTTAAGATATTTCACTATATCGAAACAAAAAGGGATTTTAATAAAGCCTACCTCATCTTCATCCTCATCGTTGGTTTCTTCTTCCTCTTCATCGGCGTCTATAACTTCCGACTTATCTGAACCAGATACCTCCTGAAACTTCTGCATATCACCATCTTTTGTTGCTCTAATCAATCCGTCTATTAATTCAGGTTCAACATCTCGCAATAATCTACCTACAAATAAATAAATAAAAATAGTCACTCTCTGAAATATGCTTTTTGCTCATTCAAAAGACATTAAAGTTCATACCTATGTAACTGAACTGTCTTCGTTTCCCCTCTCGTACATCACGACCTAACCTCTATAAATAAAAGTGGAGCATATTTTAGAATTGAAAAAAAAACAAAAATAAAAATTATTAAAAAATATAATAATAAGACTCACCTTCACTAACATGACAGCATCAAACACCTCTCGTTCAAGGTCAATCACTCTAGACACAAAAAAGAATCACTAATTACTTCAGTTTCGCATGATTTATCAAACAAAGTAAACTATCAACGTCCACAAATATGAGCAAGTTGTTAAATAACTACAAAATCATCTAAAAAATAATGAAAATTCATTTTTTCATATGAAAATGGAACTGCTTGATAAGAGTTCCTTCGTGATCTTAAAGGTTTTAAGTGACAAAAGGTCATTGATAGTTCGTCAAAGCTTAAACTGGCTCCATCATCATAATATCAACTTGACAAGACTTCTCTAGTAGTATAACAAATTGATAAATAACAATACATCATGTACTTCAGAATATATAATCCAATTTATACATATCATATAATATCATATAAATACGTATATACAGTTAAATATATACACATATGAATACACAAATAAAAGAAATCTATTTTAGTCTCGTTGCTGACGCTTCTAACTTATTTACATCAATATATTACAATACATGTCCCTTAAATATATAGATATACATATGCATATTCATAGATGTCAATATATACATAAAGACAAATGCAAATAATCAGATTACTCCTGATGTTGATGTTTATACTAAAAGATTTTCATACAGAAAATGTTGTACAACTCGGATTACGCGGCAAGTAATCGCTAATCGGCCAAAAAAACTTAGATTGGTCAAAACTCGGTTTCCTTGTGTTAATGTTTCCAATCCAAGTCCCTACCTCGCTCTATTACTAGCTAGACGGTACCCGACCACTCGATATTTCGAGTACCGCCTAGCGAATTTTACAACATTACATACAAATATCCGTTACTCTTAACTAAACTTCTCCTATGCAAAGTGCTAATGATTAACTTAATCGAACTTCATTAAATAAATGTATATACATAAAAACAATATATACATATACATAGATATAGGTATAGATATAGATATAGACCTGAGAATACGTTTAATTTGAACATCATTAAACTCAGCAAGTTCCATAGCCCAACGAAAACCTCGTTTCGCTTCTCGTTTCTTCGCATTCCTACTCTTCCTCTCCTCATCCGAATCTCCATCACTATAACCGTTTTCTGCCGGTATCGGTACATCCGCCGGTCGGAGACCTCGAGATCGAGCTACGTGTACGTTTTTCCGGTGAATTATAATTGACGGAGTTTTTATCGTTAGGAATTGACGGCGTGTGATGTCTCCGGTGGATAACGGTGACGGCGTTAGGTTTAGAATGGTGGTTAGGTATCGCCGGAGAGGCTGTTTGGTTGCCGGAGATAGGATTAGAGGCTTTAGGAGGTGAGCCATTTTTAGCTTACACTGTGGGTCACAGTAGAGGACTAGAAATGTGAATAATAATAGTTAATGGTTAAAGTTAATATACTATGTTTGATTTGTTATTATTTATAAATGATTTGATTCATAATTTTTTAAGGATCAAAACATATTATTTTGATTATTTATTCTATTTTAGTTTAATCGTTAAAATTAAAGTCAAAACACATTTTTCTTTTATTTCTTAACATTGAATTATCTCACAAACTGTTAATTGTTAGACGAAACAAATTACGTCATTGTTATCGTCTTGTTTTTATTTTTTATATAGAGCATTGATGTTATATACTTTTGATGACTTCCTTTTTTTTTTTTCTTTTTCTTTTTTGTACTAAAATTAGAACGATAATATCACATGTGATATTCGCGCCAATACGTAAATTTTTATAAAAGAGAATTACTATAAAAGGTATAAATTACCTAAATTTAGCAAAAATATCGAATTTGACAATATTTTTTTTTCGTTTTTTAATATAAATGTAATAGTATTAAAATCACATGTAATAATACTAAAATTACATGTGATTGTGTAAATCATATATGATATTACTATGTATGTAACTTTTAAAAACTCATAAGACAATAACACAAATGATTTTAACTCTAAATATGAAATTTAAAACACAATAATGTTATATGATGTATAACCTATATGGACGTGGAAAAAGTTTGAATTTTTACAACTTTTTACTTTTCCGTGTATGGCCAAATGTTGAAATTCGTGAAGTAATATCACATGTTATTTTTTATATTAAATTGGAATTTCAAAACTTAAATACGCTATATGATGTATATTGAACTAAAATAAAAAAGGAAAACAAAAAAATTACATGTTATACTACTAATATCAAATGTGATAAAAAAAAATGTAAATCCATGAGGTGTGGCTTGGATGGTAAGACTTGAGTCTCCTTAACGGGACACCAAATGCTCTCCGCAAAAACTCAGTTGACCTTAGTCACGAGGACTTTTTGAGAAATGGGTCACGGACTCACGAGTTCGGGGTAATCTGATCCCACTAGTTGGTCAAAGGGGCCGACACAGAGGGGGTCTTCGGACCACATTGTATGGGGTTGGTAGGTGGTAGCAATGCCAATTGGTACAAAAGATACACATATATTAATAGTTTTTAAGATAATTAGTTTTTAAAAAAAATTAAATGATAGTGGTTTTAAAATGTTTAATGATTTTTCTTGACCCTAGTACTATTATATGTTTTCGATAAACTTTTTTTTTTTAATCATGTAACCAATAATTTTTAGGGAGATTTACATCTACGTCCTTATAAAACTTCAATATTACGTCAATGTCCTTTTAAAAATCAAAATTACGTTAATATCATTCCAAAACATGAAAAATTTGCATATATATCCAAAATAATAAATTATATATTTAAATGATTTTAATATTTAAATTGTTCATCTAAATATTAATTAAATGATTTTAATATTCTAAGTTATTGAATAAATCAATAAAACGACTCCAAATGCTTATTTAAACAAATATGTCAATAAAGAATCAAATACCGAATGAACTGAATAGATTAAATTTAATGAATAAATTGTTTTTAACATATATTACAAAACATTAATCAATCAAGACGATGAAGTTTTGCAACCTTTTTATTCCGGTTAATGCTCAAAATTATATAAATATATTTTTTAAATCTAAATTGCGAGTTTATGAAATTGAGATACATTTGTTAATGTTTAATTAAACCTAACATACTTGACTAAAAATTTTAATTAATATTTAGATGAATAATTTAAATATTAAAATTATTTAAATATTATTAATTTATTAATTTGGATATATATGACAATTTTTCATGTTTTAGAAGGATATTAACGTAATTTTCATTTTTACAAGGACATTGACGTAATATTGAAGTTTTGTAAGGACATAGATGTAAATCTCCCTAATTTTTACTAACATGCTCACAAATACGATTGAGTGAATTGACATATGTTATTCATTTATGGGTTGTAGAAGGTAACATCAATGGATCAACAATTTGAATAACAATCATAAGAGCTTTCAAAGTATAATAATATACACAAGAGTTTTTCCTCAAGTTTAAAGATGATTTATTCGACTTTGTTTGGATAGATTCGAGAATTTTACTTGTGTTGGTTGTACTAAAGATCGGTTAGATACTTACAGAAATCAATAACGAAACATCCTATGAGGAGATGTGTGACAAAGAGATGTTGTTCTAATGTCATGACCATATTCATTTTTAATTCCTTGTGTCTTTGATGCATATGTATACTTTGTATACGGACTTTTCCTACCGCAACTCTATCCAACAGTGAAGACCTCCGATGCTCGATGCTCATAGAATCCTAATAGATAGGATAGGGATGGCCGGTTGGATATTGTTGTGATTGGTTTGGTTTAGGTGTAAACCTCTTCGTATCATTTTGCTCTATACTAATATTACACATCGCAACTAAAAAAAAAAAATCTACAAAATATAATAATAATAAAAATTAGGGAACCGGTCGTCATCATGAAAAAAAACTAACTTAATCAATCATTATCATAAAAGTTAAAATAAAAAAATTATAACTAAGGTTTAAAAACGAGGCAAAACATCGGAATTAGTCAAATTGAGTAATAATAGACCATTATTATATGAAATAGCTTACATCATACAACTCATATTTAACAAATGAGACACATTAGACTTTGACTATGTTTGGTATGGATTTAAACGGAATTTAATTGGTTTTGAACTTTTTTTTGGTAAATAAACTTGTTTGATAGGAATTTTTTGTGGGTGTTTATTTGAAAAATAAGCTTCTAAAAAATAAGCTAATTTAAATAGTTTAAAAAAGTAGTTTGGTATTATATGATGGTAAATTACATAAATATCTCTCTTAAAATTTGTTTTATTATATAACTAGATTATTGTCCCGCGGTAGCGCGGGTAAATATAGATAAAAAATTAAATCGTAAACTTTATGAACTTGTTCTTTTTAAGTTATTATGAGTATACAATCTTTAATATATAATAAAAGAGGGGCCTTAAATGCCATATGGCAAGGTAAGGTCCCTTGGATGGATTAACTTCTTTGATGTGAGCCGTTAGATCAGATTGATGATGTCATCAAAGATTATTTTCATTTTACACCCTTTTACAATACATAATAACATTATCTCTTTCATTCCATCTCTACTAAAATAAAAAACATAATTATAATTTATTTATAGTATCGTTCAATTTAGACTATGATTTACCTTATTATTATTCTAAAATCTCCTAATAAAAAATATTAAAACATGTGTATAAATGTAAATGTGTTATATGTTATTATAATTATAAACAATATGTGTATAAACGTAAAAGTATATATGTATTATACGTATAACATTATTTTCTCATAATAAATTAAAATCTACATAAACATAAAATAATAAAAGAGGGGCCTTAAATGCCACATGGCAAGGTAAGGTCCCTTGGATGGATTAACTTCTTTGATGTGAGCCGTTAGATCAGATTGATGATGTCATCAAAGATTATTTTCATTTTACACCCTTTTACAATACATAATAACATTATCTCTTACATTCCATCTCTGGTGATGAAATTGAAGAAAAACATGCAATTATATATTGTATGAGGGTGTAAATGAAAAAAATATATGATTACATCATCAATCTAATCTAACGGTTGAAATCAAAATATCTAACTAATCCAACGGACCTTGCTTTGCCATGTGGCATTTAAGGCCTCTCTTTTATTATATATTAAAGATTATACATACTTTTTAGTCATTTTACATTTTTATGCTCAAACTTCAGCTACTTTCCAAATATATTTACGAAAAATAAAAACTCTAGTTTTCAGCTCTAAATATAAGCTCCTTTCAGCTCCAGCTATAAGCTAGTTTTACCAAACATATTCATACAATAAACTCAATAATTATACAAAATATATATATATATATATATATATATATATATATATATATATAGGTGGGTTCAAATAAGAACCACTAAATATTTAATAACCGTTAGGAACCACATATACAATAGTGAATATAGACATATATTCACTAATGTATTTTAGTGAATATATATACATTAGTGAATATATGTCTATATTCACTAGTGTATATGTGGTTCCTAATTATTTGTATGGTTCTAATTTGAAACCAACTATATATATATATATATATATATATATATATATATATATATATATATATATATATATATATATATATATATATATATATATATATATATATATATATATATATATATATACTAGTAGGTTTCTAAGGCTGTGCGGAGCACAACCCAGGAAATGAATATTGATATTTAAGAGGGACTTCCAAATGTTAAATAAGTAACTAAATAGGAGGAACATACAAACTGAAAATAGTTAATTGACTTGTGTGATACATACATTTACTTAAGCCTAAGGCAACTAAATCAAACATCAAAGGTTGGGGGTGTACAGGAACTCTTGAATATAAATAAACGTAAAGGTATGCTAGAGTACTCAGATTTAGAGCCTTCCTCGGTTTGCCAATTTGTTTAGACCACATATCCGCCTCTATCCCATGATCAGTAGTCGAGTTGTTTATTTTTGTTTCTCCATATATTGTCCGGTACAATAGAGAATTTCATTGTTTTGAATCAACCCAACCCGTTTCGACCCGTACCAATTCATACATGTTATAACCATTTCGACCCGCCCACTTTCCACCTGTAACATAGTTTGGGGTTTTTCAAGCAAGTAACCAATGCATCATAAATTTATAATAGAAGTGCATTTGACCTCAAAAGTCAGCAGTTAGCTAAATGGAAAGAAAAGGTTCAAGAGACTGACCTTCAGACCCGAGCTCTCTATGGTTTCCGCACACACTCTGGTACTATACAACTTCACATTTATGAAAGAAAAAAAAAATTATGAGCCAATTTTTACAGGAGATCGTGGTAGTTGTTCCGACTTGATATGAAATTGGTTTTGTTTCAACTTTTCATTCGAGGCTTCCTTCTCCGCCTTCTTCTTTTCGGCCTCTAATTGTTTGACATTTTCTTCATTTGCATGATTGAACATTCTCACAAACTTGAGCAAAGTTGAAACAACTGCAACGAATGTATACAACATAAAAATCTGTTCTAATTCCTCAAAACAATTTATATATAAATTATGTAATTACCTTGTTCATATGGGCAACGGGATGGATCCTCGCCAAAGTAAATAATTTAAAGCATCCACATTTTTACCCTATGCAAAGTTGCCTCTGATTACAAATGTACAATGTTTTAAAAAAATATATGTATATTTAAAAAGTAAATATTACATACCATGGCAGAATAAAGAGACGCCAAAGACCTTGCTTCACCTTCTGCTGAACTAAGAAACTCCTTCAGAGCATGTCCAACAAAATGAACATATTACACTTACATACACTACCGATATCTCTATCGGGTCAAAACAATAAAAAAAAAAAAAATAGCTTTAAAAGGGTACAGGCTAAAAATATTCAAAACAAAATAGCATAGAAGTAAATGGATAAAATAGGTCGAATGGGTTGAAGGTCGTCCATAGTGTATGTTCGATGTGTAAAACCTACTAAATCATTTTATTCAAAGAATTAGATTATTATTATAACCAGTTAAATGATGTGTTGGATCCTTTAACAACACATATGTTTTCACTTCCATGTATTATGTGACATTCGCGAATTTCTACGTATATTCTATCGTCACGTATTCGTTTTATTTATTATGTTTATGTATGATCCTATTGTATTCCTTTTTATGATTTATCGTATTCGTATTTTATGAGTATTGTATTCGTATTTCTCGTATTTATTGGGTATCGTATTTGTATTTTATGTGTATTTACGTTTATCGGGTATCTAGTATGTGATTCGAATCTTTATGTCGGGAACGTGTAGTCTTAAGTGCCTTTAGTATAAGTCTAGTATGCTCTTATGATAAGTTTAGGGGAATTATGCCTTAATTATATGATTAAGATTAACGTTTAAAAATATTTCATTTTTAGTCCTTTCGGAAATTTTATTACGAAACTAGTCCTACGCGAGAAATTCTATTACAATTTTAGTCCTTTTCAGATTTTTGTTACAAAAATCGTCCTAAAAGAGTCACCAAACTATTTTGTCTTATCTTCCAACTATTTGTCCTTATCTTCATATTCCACCTACTCTCTCTCTCTCTAAAAACACACACAAAACACACACACAAAACCTCCACCTTCTCTCTAACTTTTCCGGCGATCCGACCGTTGGATTCCAAATCCGAGACCGGATTATTGATCACCATCATCATCTTCATCTATCCTCCAAGTTTCGTTACGATCGGGTAAGTATTTCTCCATTTTAGTTCTAAATTTTGTGATTTTGATTGAAACCCGAAAATACCACTTCTCACCGTCAAAACTTAGATTTTATTGTGGATTATTGTATGTTATCATATTCTGGACATAGGGTTCCAATTTGGGGTCATTTAGACCTTTAGAACACTCAAAAATCGATTTCCGAATGTATTTTTCGTAAAAACTCAGTTACATGCACGTAACTGTAGTTACATGCACGTAACTGATCATCTGAGAGTTACGCTCACGAAATTACCATTCCCTCACGTAATTAGGGAGTTACCTGACCCCTAAATCACGTAACTGTCATCTCTGGCACGTAACTCTCATCAGATTTGCATATCTAGTCCTTTTGACGCGTAATTGTTCACGAAATTAGTCCTTTTGTCACGTAATTAGTCCCTTATGCACGAAATTGCTTTCTAATTCACGTAATTGAAGTCTAAGTCACGTAAGTGACTTGAAAGTCACGTAATAGACTTCATCCTCACGTAACTCCCACAGTTACGTGATTGGTCCCTGAAATTCATAATTTATCACGTAATTGGTCCTTTTCACGTAAGTCTTCACAAATTAAACCATATGCACGTAATTATGGCTTCATATTCACGTAATTGGTTCCCTAAGTCACGTAAGTGACTTGGATGTCACGTAATTCCCTTGCGGAACACGTAACTATGGTCCTTATGTTCCGTAACTTCTTGTTTTGTTCCGTAACTCTTATATAGCACGTAACTTGATACTTACGTGACTTGTAGTGCACGTAAGTATGAAAATCACGTATCTAGTCTGTTGACTTTCCGAAACACTCGTTATTCCGTTATATTGATATTCCTTTCGGTTATTTTAAAACCCGTATAAAACGTTAATCATTAAGGCATAACCCTACTAGACTTAGAGATACTTAGACATGTTTATTTACGTGATGTATAGGGCACTTAGACGTTGAAGCTTGACGGTATTGTAGTATTTCCCGACATATAAAGATTTGGATTGCTTTGCTATCAGTGAGTTATTCGTTGCCCTTTTTATTTCTTTTACATTTTTGGGCATGATTAGCGTTAAACAAATATATTTTTATGGTATGTATGCATTATGTCTATGTATTATGGTATGTATTTTGGATATGGATGCCTTAGGTTAGCATTACCCAACTCGTTCCGCCTTTGTGGTAGAACGAGGCCCCGTATACACACCTGTTAGCTTTTGCCGTCGGAAGTATATATAGCGCTATATGGGTCTAACAAACCCTCATCCTAATACGTTATTATGATAAGGGAGGAGCCCTGTCCGTGTTAGTGATGTTATGACCGAGTATTATTATCGAGGACAACCTAGCGTAATGCACTAGGTGGGGTTAGTTGCCATTATTATTGTTGAGGATCAGGTGTATCGTATTTACCAAAGGCTATTATTATTCTATCCAGTATGGTATTATTTATGAACGGAGTATGGTATCATTTCCGAACTGAGTATGGTATTATTTTATGAACCGAGTCTGGTATTATTTTATGAACTAAGTATGGTATTTTTATGAAATGATTATGGTATTTTATGTACAAGTATGAGTATTTTATCAAAAGGTTTCGTATACTTCACGCATATTTCAAAACATCATTTTCAAATGACTTATCTTCAAACCGTATCACTTTTGGGTCAAAAGCTATTGAAAACCTTTTTTTTTACTATTATGTTTTCAACTACTATTGCGAATAATTCACCAACTTTATGTTGACGTCGTATTTTAACGCTTTTCAGGATTTGAGGTTACACCTT